>JAQIVZ010000699.1:0-53454 GCA_034700945.1 Arrhopalites spinosus | reverse complement strand
TTTCATACACGCTGACGTGCTATTACACCTTTGGCTACCTTACCCCCCTCCAAACAAGGAATTTCTTGGCATTTTAGTATACAAAAGACATTGTTTTCATCCAACTCTTTCATGTCAAGAAATCCTGCCATGAACTTCAAATCAGACAACATTAACTTTATACATATTTCACATCCTCTTGATTACAAAATCCCATCCCCCCTCATTTCGTTTCGTAAAAAAGATGTAGGGCAGGACCGTTCCTGAAATTGGTGACTATTGTAAAATATTCGTTTTATCACATGGACACAATTTAATAAAACATGATCAGTCCCCTCCCCTCCCAATCATTTCCTCTCAACCAAATTTTAAATTCTCTCTCTCTATTTCAACCATAGTCTCAAATGGTAGGGCGTCCATAATGAAAGTTGGGTTTAATGGACCATGAAATGGAAATTATGTTTTCATCTCTTCTCTCTCTCTCTCTCTCTCTCTCTCTCTCTCTCTCTCTCTCTCTTACAATCTCAATATGTCCACTCCATTTTCCATTGTAAAGTTTTATGAGTTATTCATGACTGCCAATATTTTTAACCAAAATTATTCTCTTTGGCGATGATTGCAAGGCAATGGGTACAAGAATGTCCTTCATTTTACAGAAAATTAAAGACTTTCTTCAAATTTGACTTGACGAGGCTACTTTTTTTATGGAGGTGCGCAACATTATTTAATATTTTACACCCAGTTGGACAGTCGTAAAAAATAGTATCAAAAAATATTTTATTTTTAACTATGACCCCCCCCCCTCTCTCCCTCTGTTTTACATGAGTACAGATCCATCAATATTTTTGCCAAAATGATATTCAAGTAGACAGGTAGAGTTCATGTGATACCGTTGACTAAAGTGAAGAGTGGAGTGAGTTTAGTTACATTTGAAATCAATTTTTGGGAATGAGAATGACAAGAATTGATTGTGGTTTTCAATTTCTAATGGGGGACTCGTAAAGTAAAAAAAGAGTGTTTACTCAATTTTCTCATGGGCTATAAAAAGAATTTGTAGAATTGTCTTGTTCATTATTAAAATTTTCTCTTTTTATTTTTTCGGAGAACTCATTAGAATCTCTACAAAATTCGTCAACGTCTCCATTTACTTTTAGAAATTCAACTTGTAGAAACTTCAAACGATTCAAGAATGACGGTATTTAATTTCTCTTTTTTCTCTCCCCCCTTTAGCTGTCTATCATTCCAGGGAGTGGGGGAGATACAAATGACGAATTTGGCATCAAAATTCAACTCTCTATTTTTCTTCACAAAGAATCTTTATGATAAATTGAACCAATAAATAAACAATTCCTTTAGTCCAATGACAACTTGTGCTACAGAACAAGCATTATGTTCAAAAAAAGAATCAAATTTTACAACAATCTCATCTAGCCACAGGAGGTGTACAATTTAAAGACAAGGAGGCTTCATCTTGCTTAAAGAAATTCTAAAATGTGAAATTGACAAAATTCTACCCTATTTCACCTCCTCGTACTTTCATAAAGAGTTGAAATATCAAAGAGAATTTTCCCCTTGAATTTATCTCCACCTTTGTCACCATGATGTCGTTGTACATTTTGTATCTATTTTTAAGTCCATGCAAAAATTTATCACATAATCCTGATATCAAATTCCAGTGAATTTCTTCATCAATGAAGCTAATCATGTCTCAACTCAATGATCCTGATCACAAATTTTGCGGTCAAAAATTATGCGTCCGCACAACTCTAATATTATGAAAATAGACAAACATATTTGTACAACCTCTTTTATGGCTGTACAAGAGCCCAGGTACCTCATGAAATAGTGAAAAGTGGTTTTGAAATGAAAGCAGAGAAGAAATTATGCTCAAACCATTACAAAGTCTAGATTTAGAACCCCCCGCGGGTTTTATTAGAATATTCACGGTAGATCATTTCATACAGTCAAAAATATTTCATAATAGCAAATGATGTAAGTTTGAGAAAATCATCAATGAAAAATATTTTGCAGAAAAAATTTCCACAAAAATACATCTCTACAAAGGATAAAAATTGTAAAGAAAAATATTTTGTAATTAATTAACGTAAATGTTCAACTCGGAAAGTTGAACTACAAAAAGGAAATTTGTGCCTTTTTCTCTCTCTCTTTCTCTGTTTTGTATGTGTGTCGTATACATGGCGAGGCACATGGAAGACAGAGAGGCCTGACAATTTTTTTCTCTAGCTTTTTCCTCATTCTACAACGCCTGCAACTTTCTCTCCCATTCTAGAGTCTCCATTCTCTCCAAAAAAATGGCATCTGCGATTCCTATATTCTGTACATATCCCATGTAATAGGTCAATTAATAAAAAAAGGGGGGGGAATGGATGGTATAGGGTGATTAACGTGTAGGAAAAAAGTTTGAAGATGACTCTTATGAAAAAAAAGTAGAGGTGCCTTGTATAGAAACAAAAGACAGAAAATTTTATGTTCGCAACAACGATTAGTTACAAGGCCTACAAGGGAAAATTATCACTTGACAAGATGAAGAGGAAAAGAAAAAAAAAGTCAAGCTCAAAGCTTGAAAAGTTGAGAGTAGAAGCAATTGAACATCTAATTAAATTACAAGAGTCCCTCCTTTCCATCCTTCTCTTTGTACTACATAATCCTTAAATAATTTTCTTACTTTTTTTTCTCTCCTTTACTCAATTCTTTAATCTCTGAAACAATAAAGTGAGTATTAGACCCAAAAAAAAAAGTTTTACAACTCATGATCACCATCAATCATGGCTGTCCAATGATCTCAATTTCAACTTTTTTGTTTAATATTTAATTCCAATTGTGTGCTCTTACAAAATTGTAATAATAAAAGAGAGACAGAGAGAGAGGGGGGGGGGGATGCGGTCATTCAGAAGAAACTTTAGTTTGTTATCTAGTTCACCTTCAGATACTTAAGTGAGTTGGAAACCTCCAAATACTCGAATTAGGACCATCTGTCCATAACATAGAATGTTAGCTAGAGTCTGTGAACCCACGCAACATGAAAATGTGATTATTGATAACATAAATTTATCAATTTTGTCTATTTCCTTTTTATCTCAACCTCTTCACACCTCTCATCACATGCCCTCCACTTGCGTGACGATACGATGGACACTAATCAAAAACATCAAGGCATCACACTGGACGCTGGACAGAATTTCATTGACAATTTTTATGTGGGGGAGATAAGTGCTTTACAATGTAAATTTAAATGATTATTCCATTCTTAAATTTAATTCTTACCCAAGTCCACTCTCGGCAAACTGGAACTCGGACAATTGACAAGAGAGGAAAAAGTTTTAAAAGTTTGTAGTCCGCTTTTTCTCCTTGTAACTTTTTACATTTCCCTTGTCTGTCATAATCATGTTTCTTTTAAACAGAAAACGTCAACTTGTGCCACAAGGATGAGGAGGAAGGGAATTCTCTTTTTGTAGACAGAGTCACACAATTCTTCCTCTTTTTCTTGGTTAATCCTTTTCCCTGTCTTGAATTTCCTATGCAGATTGTGTCATTCCCCTGTCAATGTGGACCCCTTGACATTCAACCATTTTTTTCTTTGGTAAAGTCCAAAATGAAAAAAAGGAAACTGAGTGAGCGTGAGCTGGAGACATTCACATTGTATTTGGGTATGGGTAAGAAAAAAAACACAGAGAGCTGAATATGGCCACGAGGGATTCTTAAGAGAAGCAACAAAGACAATTTTGGTGTCAAGAACAAGAGAAATGTAGAAAATTTATAGCTGACGAAAATTAGAAACCACTTCAAGACGAGCACTCGACCCAAACTCAAGTATTATTACTCAAAAAGTGCAGACAGAGAGGAGAGGTTGACTAAGTGGAAATTTTGGATCCCTTTTCAATGAACTTGTCTACTCTTCACCATTTTTCCCCCTTTGTCTACATTTTTAATCTTTCACACTTTTGTTTACATTTTTCTTTCCCCACCTCCCCAAACAACTACAACCAGAACGTCTTGAGACAATAAAAATCATCACAGCACAACTTTTTTTTTTAAAAGTTTGAATACTTGACTTGTCATCTTTTACATTTTTTGAAAAAATCATTTTTTTCCTTTGAATTTCACACTAGAAAATATTTTATCATCACATCTTTGATTAATTGTCACATTTTTTTAACAAGATTAACCAACCAAATTAAAATTAGCACACTTTTGTGATCACTTGATCTTTTTTTACAACAATAATTTTCTGGGCACACAAAAAAAATTCATTCACATGAGAAAATAATACAAGAATGGAGAGAGGGGTAATAAATACTTTTTAGAATAATAAAAAAAGTTGGCCTGTGACTGTCACAAACTTTCACTTGCACTGACTAAAAAGATAATCATTAGAGAGTATCACTAGAGGATCAGCCTAACCCAAACAATTCATTGGAGAGATGATTCCAAAGAGAGAGATCTCAGATCATTTTATGTTCAAAAATAAAACAGACAAGGAAATGAGAGAAGGGTATTGTAAATTGAGATAAAAACACAAGATATATTTAACAACACACACAGTGAGAGTGAGAGAGAGCGAGCGAGCGAGATCGTTCAAGTGTTTCCGAGCCGCTCTTCTCAACGAGACTGAGCTGAGGGAAAAAATAACATTCATAGAGCAGGCAGAAGACCAACCCAAAAGGAAAGTGGAGAAATCTCTGTGGAACATGCTCCCTCTCTCTTTTTACATGTTTCTGGTTTTGATTACAAACCATCCTCTTTGTTTCTTCCAAAATTTCTCACGAGTCCTCTATTAAAAACTGCCCTACTGCATAATATTTTTTTGTCTACATTTGTAAACAAAAGACTCCATGTAAAAGAGGAAGGGGAGATGAATATACTCGAAGGTGAATGTAAAAGATTTCATGAGAATTGAGAATAAAGAGAAAAATTTTTTAGAGTAGCCGTCACATGGAAGAGATTTTGTTTTTCTCTGGGAAATCTAATCCCAACCAAAGCCAGGGAGAGTCTTGAAGCCCATAGTTTTCTCTCTTGTGGCTTTGTAATGTGTGTGGTGGTTTTTTAGACTTTGAGATTTGTTTTTGCTACTGTCGGATGAGCAATGGAAGAGAGAGAGAGAGAGTTTAGTTGTGTACTTTATCGAGTTGATTATCTCTTGTATATGATTATTGATACCATGGGCTAAACGTGAGCTAGTCTAGTCATGAGATAACATTTTGAGTGTATAGACGGGAGTTTGGAGTCAAAATCTCTCTGTGAAACCCTTGGTAGTTTTCATCCCATGATTAATCCTGATTCTTGAAGTTTAATGACGTGGCTAGAGTCATATCTTGGAAAAGGGAGCAGCTGTATGTAGTAGTCAAAATACTAAAATATTCTGTAGAGTCTCTCTCTCTCTCTCTCTGATGAACAAGATTGTTGACTACATAACTTTAACTTCATATGTTCCCTTATATCCCCCATCCACATCTCTCTCTCTCTCTTTGTAGTTTCAGGCTACAATTTTACAAACTCCTTCTAACTGCGTCCCACTTGTTCTTAGACATGACTTATTTATTCCCATGTATACAGTTCAACTCATAAAGGATTACAAGTATCAAATAACAAGAATATTCTTGTACATTTTAGTCCACAAAGGCTCCTCCTCCCCTTCCCTCCCTTTTACACACAAAGACAAAAGGAACAACATTTCAGACGTGTAAAGTTGTCACACCAAAATGTTTGTACAGGAAAACTCCAATGTCGGTCTTCAATGTCACATCAGAGACTCATATCCAAGTGTCTGTGTTCTAATGAACTTGCAAACAAGACTTACAAAGGCTCTTTCATCTTCTACTTGTCAATTAAATCTAGCCATTATGAATGATTATTTATATCAGAATTTAAAGAGATACTTTCAAAAGAGAGAAATACAAAAATAGAATTGTTGGAACAGGTAGATCATTTACATTTGTCTTTTTTTATATTCGAAAAATTGCCGAAAAATAATGGAAAATAAATGAATTTGTTTGTGCTCTTTGTTGTTTACTCTAAAGAATAAAAATTAAATAAAATGGAATTAAAGGCAGAGTCACACATTAAAATTGTTTATGTGCGTAAATGGGAGTAAAAATTGCCGTCAAAGTAGGCTCAACACACGAAACATTTTCTTTGTCTCTCATTTTCTTTTACTTGTGAGAAACCATAAAATTGGATCGTCAACTTTTATGACTCCCGACTCTTTGATAATCACACAGAGTGACCACATCCGGTGAAAAAAGGCTGGTTCTTTTTTTTATTCCTTCAAGACAGACAACAGACAGAGAGAGAGAGAGAGAGAGCGTGACTTGAAGAAATATATATTCTTCACAAATAGTGGTCAGAACATAATATCACGCAAGACAAATAACTCTGGGGAATCATCATTGAAAAAAAATAAGTTGAAAAAAATATAAATCTATTCAACTTTCACCCCTCAACACTGTACGAGTACAATGTATAACTTTTCCCTGCCCCTTTCCAAAAAAAATTATAGAGTCGACACATGTAGACATAACGTCAATATTTCGTCACCTGTACGATAATATATGGATGCTAGTTCATGGCATAATGACCCTTGAGCTGTTCTCACTTCTAGACAATTGAAGGTGGATCGACTACTCAAAGTACAAATTCCCGGGTATTACACAATTACATGTTGCCAAACCCTCCCCCTCTCTCTCATGGTAATTTATACGGCGTAGGTTGTAGGTTGATTGAGATTGAGAAGCCATTTTCATAGATTTTGCTCTCCATCTGTCCAAGAATTCACAATATATTATTCTACACGTATAGAGACGACTCTAGCCAGAAAACTTATTTCCAGTTACAGTGCCACTTGGCAATCAACATAAAAATCAAAAGAGAAAAAAAAAGGTTTTCCACCCTCCTCCATTTCTATGCCCCCATATTGGGCTTATGACCAAAAAATTCTTTATTTAAAGGCTTTTTATGAGAATCTCTCTCTCTCTCTCTCAAGTTTTCTCATCTGTACAAGAAAATTTTAAGGGGAGAGAATTTGAGTAGGCAAATGTTATAGCTGATATACACTCAAGTGGAAATTTGAGCACATCGATCCAATGAAGAAAGTTGATAAATGAAAATGTGAAAATCCACTTTCCCTCTCTCTCTCTCATAATGCTAAAACCTAGTGAGTAGTAGTTCGTGTTTTTAGTTGATGAAAGACGTGGTACATTTTTGGCAAGAGAAGAAAATATGATTTCCGTTCAATGAAGAAAAAAAAAGAATTTATTATCCGTGGTGTTCCTAATTCTTCCGTTTGTGTGTGTATACATGGAGGATAGACATTAGTTGGAATGCCTTACATGTACAAAATGTACATAAAAGACTTTTTTTCCATTACATGGCAACTTGGGCAAAGAGAATTATAAGTTTTATATTGAACCAGTCCTAAGAATGTGTTGTGTGCCAAACTCTTACCTTGTATCCGTCTCCCAAAAAACCCAAACAACTCGACATCATTTCTCCATCCCCTCCAAGAGTCTCTCACTGAATAAAAAAATAAGAAGCAAAAATATATATATATAAAAAATATATTGAGAACATACTTGAGGTGCTATAATAGTGCTGACACTCAAATGGGTAAATTTTAACTTGAGTCAGGGCCACAAGACTTATTTTGTGAGTGGAGAGAGCAAGATATACTTTTTTTCTCTTTATCAACAAAGCATCGACAGTCAAAATGTAGTTTATGGTCGTACAAGGAGATTTATATGAAGAAATTATATGCAATGGGACAGGATGTAGAGTAAAGAGGGGAAGAGACTGAGGCTGAGTTTTTTTTAGGCTTCCTTTTCCTTGCTCCGGTCTCCCTTATGTCGCTCCATTCTTCTCAAAAAAGTCTCTGTCGTTTTAAAAGGTGGACGTGTATGTAATGACAACTGCAAGGGAGTTAACCTTTCCCTACTTTCTCTGCTTTCTCTCTCTTATAAGAACTATCTGAATCCATTAGGGCTTGGAACCTCATTCAATATTCTCAATCGAGTACTTGGCAATTTATACGATTCCTGCAATAATATTATAAGAGTGAAGAATGAATCCATTAACTTTTTTAAGGCTATTACTCATGCTTTCCCTTCCTCCACCACCCTCCCTTTCTTCCTTTCTTTATCATGAACAACTTGTACTTTTCTCCAAGAAAATGGATAAAAAATCCTCAGGGTCTCAACCCACAAAAAAAATTGTAATAAGACTATAAAAAATGACGCTTGTGTCATTCATTCAAAAATATAGGCGAAAACTTTTTTTCTCCCTTTTATCTCTCATCTGGTCAAAATTCTTGTTCAATTAACCAGAGAGAAAGTGTTGAAAGGGGGAGTTTTATTGAGGGAAGGCGTTCGTTCCTGACATTTAAAAAAAGTTGTGTATTTAAAAAATAATATTTCTACATTGTGATGAAACTGTTTTTTTAAAATTATGTTTAATTTTTAATTTTAAATGACAAATGAAATTGTTAACAATATGAAGCTTCGCTTCATACGTCAGCTTCCATTTCTACATTTGAACAAAATCTTCACAGTGAAAGTGTTATCACCTTAACCATGACAAGTCTTTGACTTGGAATTGTCTGAATGTAAGAAAATGTCCTCGTCACAATTTCATTTTGAATGAGAAGGAATCCCAGAAGAGTGTCGTTACATGGGAAGGTTAAGTATTAGCAAGTTGACAGAATAAAATTAGTCATCTGCCTCCCCAGTGATGTCCGCTCCGTGTAAAATTTCCCTATCACCTCCCCCCCCCCACAATCAAATGAATGGGGAGAGCGCTCCGTGTCTTGAGAATGGGGAGAGATGGAGAAATGTGGTTGATCTGTTAAATTCATGCCTCCAGTCACACAGAAACTCACCACAGTTCTTATTAAGAGCCCGGAATTAGCCCACGAATGAGGGGAGAGGCAGACTAACTAAATCTCAAGGACTCTCCTCCAAGGAAATAGCGACCAGCCACTTGAGTCTCAACGACTGAGTAAACTGCCTCTGCCTGCTCGTGTTTAAAAAGTGGTGAGCACGAGGTTTCGTGGAATCACAGAGAGAGAGAGAGAAAGGGAAACATTATTAAATATTTAGATTGTACGACCATCATCACCCTTAAAATTCCGTGCTAACGATGACACCTTTCTCCCAAGCCGAGAAAATTTGCACATTGCAGGTGAGAAAAAGTTTAACGGTGCATGTGAAAAAGATTCTCAAAGTTTTAGCGTCAACAGTTCAAAGCCCCTCAGAAGGGTTTTTATTGTTACCTGTATTTATGGGTGAAAGCATAAGAATAAAAAATGGACAAAAGATGACATAAATTGTAAATTACTAATGGGGATCTACAAACAAGACAAACATTAATGCTCTTTTGTCCATAGAGAACAAAAGAGCAAGTGCCACTTATGAAAGAAAGTTTTTCGGGAGGAGAAGGGGGAGAGGGGGGGGGTCTCAGTGTGTGGAGGATGATGGGAGACACAAAAAATTGGTCATAATTTACTCGGTACGAGAAGCCAATGTCTCCTTCATAAATTGGGACAGACATAACAATCAGACTAGTGCATCAGTTGCCTACTGCCTCTCCACTCCCATAAGCCCCTTGAGTCCCATTATTTATTGTTTTAATAATACGCATAATATCTACATAAATTGAACGAGGGTGGGGTAGTGACAACTCAAAATGCTGAGAAGGGCCCGTAAAAAATGTTGGGACTATTTGTACCAAATAGTCTCCCTTTTTTTATCCCCATTCCCTTCTTTACTCAAAAACTGTCAAGGGCTGATAGTCCCTTGTATCCATATTTCTACATCTAATTTACATTTCGCTTTTTAAAAAAATACCCAAATTACTGGCAATATCCACAAATTGTCACACTCACAAAAAAGTTGAATCAGAAAAAGGAGGGAATTTTTGTAAATAATGGTATGCACAACAGAGCTTGAGAAGGAGGGAGGAGGGAGGGGGACATCATAAGATGGATGAGCAATAAGAGTTAATTTGCTGGATAAACAAAAAGACTTGGAGAAATTGCTTCAGGTATTATAATCCTAAAACCGAGTTACAAGTTTTGAGAGAGAGATAAGAGGAGCCTAAAATTTTGGAAATAAGCCGAATGTAATCTTTAAATTCTCATTCTTAAAAGGATTCAGACAGTCTATAAATCTTTTTCAGTTTCTCATGAGAAACTGCCCCTGGTTTGAATTCTCAATACGCGTCGTCGATATTCTTTGTCTTCACAAGTCCATAAACTTTGGGACTCTGCCTGTATATATAACATCCAATTGTCTCCATCTCTACAGCCAAAAAATTGGTTCTCAACATTAAACTCTTCCACCTTATAATCCTAAACCATGGATGTACATATATATGTACCACAAATGAAATTCTATGTCACTTTCTCTATAACTTTCTCTGTGGTGGATGTGGACATCAATTCTTTTACAGTTGAGGAAGCAAATATTAGAATTTTTGACTCATTTGTGGATAAAACATCATTTTATGGTATATATTGAAGACAACTTGTGAGAGCCAACTCTGTAGAAGCTCTCCCCCCAAGTCAAACTCAACTTGTTACAAAACAACCCCGGATGTCCCTAGAGACCATTTCTTTTCTTCTTTTTCTTTCTTGGAGGTCATAAGCAGTTAACCATTATATCCTTCTTTCCTTTTTCTCCTCCTCCTTCTTTTCAGCTTCAAACCATCATGAAGGAGTTAAAATGTGTACATATGTCATGTGCCCTTTTCCAACTTTTGACGCTTAGTTTCTTTTTTAGAAAAATATTGCAACACTCTTTCTCCTTCATGACCCCTCCATGCAGCTGATGGCTATGAAGTCAAAATCAATTTTATGTAGTGTCCATATCTAAAAGATAGTGCAAGCAATTTTTTTCTTGTTCGGTTTGTCAAGAAAGACATTGAATTCATATGCAACGTAAATCCCTCAAAGTTCTTTACCTGCATGCAAATTTTGTATGTGAAATCCTTCCAATAAAAAAATTGTCTCTCTCTCTCTTTGATATTTCTTTTTGAAGTAAACTGCCTCCAAATATTTTATGCTTTGAAAATTATTCTGGTACATAAATTTATTGTGCAATTTACAATTAAAATAAAATTGAAAAAATTAAGTGTAGTATATTAGAAAATAAATATGAACTTATTGTTATTGTAGAATGCTCTACTGTAGATCCATTTCACAAGAAAGGATATCTTGGTTAAAATATATTTATGGTGAAGTGTTGTGCATACATTCTCATTTATCCTATTAAATTTCCCCTTCTTGTATTCGTGAAAGGGCTATACAAAAAGAACAAGACTTGCTTTCTCCTTTCTCCTTGGAAGGCCATATTGCTGTCCATGCTGTAATTTGTATTTACCTGTACATACAAAATTTATTTTTCCCTTTAATAAAAGCAACAACTTTTGAGAGCCTTGAGGATTATAAAAATGTATAGTTATTGTCACCGCCTCTAGTATTCCAGTCTCCCCCACACTCTCCGTCTCTTTGGTGTCCTCGACTGAAATGTCCTCCCTTTGTCCTGAACATTGGCCATACATGAGAGAACTCGGGACTAATCTTGATTCCAGTCTTCTTCCTTGGCTCATACTCATTCTTCTTTTTTTATACTCACAAAAATTCTTGTGGTCTCATTTCTTTCACCTAACGTCCTTATTTATATTATCTCTCAATTGTGAGTGGATGAATGGAACTGGGGAACAAATGGACCATATTTATTTTATACAGAAAACCCACAAAAAATACGGAGCGTGTACATGCATGACATGTAAAGGGATATAAAAACAAGTATTCCCACCACAAAAAAGGGAAACTGGGAGAGAGTGGTTTGTTCTCTATTTATCCCAGTGACCTGTCACACAGACTACAGATATGTACATGTACATGATCTTCATCTCCCCCTTTTTTATATTGTCAAGTACAGACTATAAGACTAGTCCCATGTCCATAATGTCCACTACAGAGAGGGTCATTTAGACTACAAGACTTTTTTTGAGGGAATAACGTTGAACAAGTCTCTTTCTTAAATTCTAGAACATTCATCTCCTGATCCATTTGGGCAAGAAAAAAAAGTAAAAGACGAGTTCAAGGATGTGGGCTCATGGTGTTGTGATGGTCCATTCTGTCTCTGTCCCCAGACCCCAAGCCTCCCTCTTTTTTGTGTAGAGACAAATGAACATCATCCTCTTCCTGTATCATCTATATTTCCATACTATTTTTTTTATAAACTTGTACATGGCAAATAAAGTAGTTTTTCTTCCTCCATTTTCCTTGAATTTATATCATTAAGTATTTTGTATGAGTATTTCACATTATGTAAATTTGTAAAAAAAGGGGGAGGGGAGTTTTTTTAACAAGACAAACTACACACATGTGATGATACTACTACAATATAATAAATGATCACCTTCCAGTTTCATGTCCCTTTTGATATTTTCTCTCCAAACTTTCTCCCTCTCTCCTCTCTTTTCTTTCTTGTAAAATACAAAAAAATGTTTTTCATTTTCATAACTCATGTGTGGCATTTCAGTTCCCTATAGACTTTCTCTTTTTTTATCCACATGGTTTTGTATCCTCATGATTATGTTTACTTGTACGAGAGAGAGAGAGAGAGAGAGAAAGTAAAGAAAATTTTGAGGAGTGAACAATCGTCCAAAAAAAATAAAGTTTACAATTGGAAAGGGTTTTCATGGATAAAAAACATGCCAATCATGTTCTGCATGTTGTCTTTACTTTTTTTTTCTTGTTAGTCCTAAACTCGTAGACAACCCAAGAGCGTCACTTATCTTTGAAAACATGAGAATACAGATACAGAGCTTGTCAATAAAATTCATATTGTACACAACACACACACACACAAACAAAATTCTTCATTCACTATTCTTCGTATTATAAACATAGACAGGGGCAATATTCCCCATACATTTGAGCCATACCCTCAATCTATACAATGTGAGTTTGGTGTGGTATGCAAAATTGAGAAATTCAACAAATTCAACATCATCTCCATTTCTTCGTATCCACTCACAGAGTTTTTTTTATCACTTCCCCCCCCCCCTCCTTCTTTTGTTGATCTTCTTTTTTTGAGAAATGTGGTGGAGAGATAAGTAGAATAAATCAATAGAGAGGGATCTATAGGGGCATTTATTGTCCCCTACAGAAGGCATTTGATTTGTTGACATTTGAGGATGGAGAATTATGTTGTGGTAAGCATGTTGAATGTTACAAACTACCCCATAGATAGAAAAGTTTTATGTAACTTGGGGAGGATAATGAGGGGCAGAATAAATGAACAGAATTTATGACCTCATTCTCTCTTCCCTACCAAAACATTTCCATTTTACCCAACTTTCCTTTGATAAAGTTACCAGATAACAATTGAGCAAGTATTTGTAGATGAAGAAAAACAGTCTAAAAAAAGGACTCAACCAACAGAATTATTTATCAAAAGTCCTACCGTCACAGGTACCTTATATTCTTTTAAATAAACATTTTTTTGGCAAAGAGTTTCTTTGAGTGTATTTACCGTTGAAAATTTAATGATATTTTTTCCCTTTTATGATCCCTTGAAATGATCATCGAGGAGAGACTAGTCTTATTTATAAAGGTAAGAATGAGAGACTCGTTATTTTTACAATCTATTATACAGGCTTTTATGACTATCAAGGTGAACACATGACAAGGAAAGGTTAACTATCAATGGGTAGGGATCCTTTGTAGGAACTTATTTTATCAACTTTTTTTATTTTTTACAAGGGAGAACGACTTGCTTTTTAACAGGCTTGTTGAGTCAACCTGACAAGACAAGTCTTAAACATTTTGGGCATTTTCTAGCCCGTCTCATCTTTTTTTTTGGATGGAAGCTAGATTTAATCAACATCAAGTGAAAGTGTTCTAAGATCTTTTATTTTGAACAAAGAAGAGAAAACTCTTGTAAAGTGTTGTCGCTCACAATCTGTCTCATCATAGAAATGGACTTGATTTTCTTGTTATCAAAAGCAAGGAATAAACGAATAAAACTCTCATTACTAAAGAAAGCAAGACGAGAGACGAAGAATCATTATTACGAGTCTCGAGTCATATTGTCAACTCAACTTGGAACTTTTTTTCATATTAAACAGATAGAAAATTACAAATCTTCATGTGCGAGTGTGGGCCATACTGAACCAGAATGATTGACGACTATAACATGGAATGATGAACAATATGTAAAAGAAGGAGACACTTGTAGTCAAGTATCAAAGGGATCTTTACATTTTGTACAAAATGTAAAAGAAATGACGAATATTTTCTTTGGTTCTTCTTTTGTTATATTAGACATTGGAAATGGAAATGGTGGTCCCATAAGAAAAATAGATCAAGTCATTGACTCCAACGGAACCCCCCTCTTTTTCATGAAGACGCTGACCACTATTGAAACATGTGGAGTTTATGACCACAAAACTCAAAATGTGTTCCAATCGAATTCAAATCGAGGAAATGATAAAAAGGACAAATTTCCGTCCACGAGGGGAAACAGATTGAGTTTCATCTCATATCTGCTAAAATATGTAGGGCTGCTTGCTATTATAGCAATGCTATATGTCATACCAAGATGATGTATTTAATTTGTGTGAACAAAAATATAAATAAATGGTAATTACTGAAAATATGATGTCATTTATGCTGCATTTTTGATAGATGCTTTTTTGGGACTATTCAGTACCAAATAGTCTCTGGTTACTGTTTACCAGATGAGCAGTTGAGAAATGAGCAGTTTTTATCCATGTTTTACAAAGCAATTTGAAAGATGTTTTTTTTATCAATGAATTAAATTGTTTCTGAAAAATTTTCATGATGTGCATTGGTTTTGAAATCAATCTAAATATTTGTAGTCTACTTCGTAGCTTCTTGTAACCTTATCGATTGCCTTGTGAACTTATTGTCAATTTCCTCTTAGTTTCGTATTCACAGAATAGAGTTTGTTGATCATTGATTGTTGATAGACCTCTTGTTTTGGAAATTTATATCATGTACTTTTTAAGTATTATGTACATTGTACATAATATATAATAATTCCAAGCGTTGAATTTCTCCAGAATAAATTTTACTGACATTGAGAATACGTTGTTAGTCAATCAATTGTTAAAAGAGGCTGTACAAGTATTTATGGGGTCATAGGGAAGGAGGTAACAAAACAGAGTTGAATTCATTTTAGTTCATATTCCACTATTTTTATTTTTTCTGAAAACAATTTATTTTATTTTTTGTCCTCCATCCTTACTTGACTATCTACAAGCAAGAGAGAGAGAAAAAAAATGCCAAAAAGAAAACACTTTCCCGTAAAACTATCCTATTTCTTGTCCAACTATTTTTATTTCTCTATAACCTTGGGCACATTAAATGACAGCAAAAAATAACAAAACAATGCTAGTCTTGTATACATACGAGGAGCGAGTTCAAGTAGATTGTAAAAAAATAATACAACTTTTTCCACTTAGTTTTCAACGGTTCTATATCCATTTATAAAAACATACAAATTCTGAGTATTCCCACAAATTAAACAAAAAAGGATGAAAACATGGCTGAGTTTGCAAAAATAGAAAAATATTTTTTATGTCACATCTTTTCTTTTTTTGACAATTTCTCTTCAAAATATGAGCCTACACTATATTGACTATTTATTTCCAACATTTTTGTCATTTTAATGACAAAAATATACAACGGAAACAAACTTGTATTGTGAGGGGTTTAGATCATTTTTTTTGTAAAGACCAAAATGGTAAAAATATTATTTGACCTAAATGTCAATGTCCATTTACATTTGAATCCGAAAAGACTATTTAAAAATGCAGAACAAAACACGAGAGACAGGAGAGAGGAGGTCAATGGTGAGAAAATGAACAGTAAAGTTATTTTTACTGACACACATATAAGAACATGTCAACTCTTGAATAAAAGGAAAAAGAAATTGACCTGAAGGAAGGGAAATAGAAAAAAAAGGGATGAAAATAATTGAAAGGTAGTCAAGTCGGACAAAAAAACTTAAATATTGAAAGTTTACGTACATAAATATAGAAAAAGGAGGGCTCCTGCTTTCAGTGGTCTTGATATTCCCTTTCATTTGTGCTTACTGGGTGACAGATCTACCACTTTCTCTCTTTCATGACGAGCTGACAACAACTCGAATGACAACTCAACACTCAAATTCGTCCTTGAAATTCATGGGCACCTTGGAGGAAGAAAAGGGGGAACAATCATGAGTTCAATCCATCAAATCATCCTCCCAAAGTAATCTATAATGTCTCCCCCCTTTTTGAAACGCTCCGTTTACACTCATACACAAAAAAACTTGCTTTCTCTACAATTTTTTGAATTGGAGTGTAGGATGAAGGAGGAGGGAGAAATTCAGTAGAGCACATAATGCCACCGGAAGTTTGCACTTTACGTTACGCTCCTGTCAAAAGCCTCAGCAAATTTTTTACTCAAAAAACCTGTAAACGTCTCTCTCTCACCCTCGATCCACGACTTTACTCTCTTTTCTTGTCACTCCACAAGAGATTCTATCCTCGAGATCAAAACCATGAGAAAACTCTCTTTTGGGATTTCACCGAGTCCTTCACTGAAGAATCTGACTCTCATGATCTTTTTCTTGTTGAAATTTCTGACACGAGAATTTTTAAAAAGGGATTTTGGAAGACTTCTTTTCAGACTAGAGTATATTGCAAATTTTACTTTGAGATGAATCATTTTCTTTGACAATTTAACAAAAATATTGAGAATTCCTCCATTTATATTGTACATACATGAAAGGATTCACAGAGTAGAAATATGCAGCATGATGAAATTAATATGGAATGGATATTTTCAATTTTATTAGTATGTAAAAATCGACAAACTACAAAGTATGTTTGTATGGTAAGGAATGGAGAGAGAGAGAATAATAATTTACGAGTAGTTGACATATACGGGAGGTCACGGGGATTGATCTATTTCCATCGTTCATGACTAAAAAAACCATGACATCATCTTTTCCTGGAGCATCCATTCAACAATTACGACGTCTCACTTTTTTCATTCTCATGAATAAATTGCTCAAGGTGGTGGTGCGTGGAGAGGAAGGAAATCAGGAGGGATGCATCCAAATATGTACATGGCATGGTTAGCCATGTTGATGAGAATTTTTCTCTATGAAATTTGATGTATGGCTTCCAGGTGTTCTTAGAATTCAATCATCTTATTCGGATCGTCGGGTTGTTTTCACTACGAAAAAGAGCGAGAGCAAGGGAAGGGATCTTCCTCGTCTCTATTTTTCAAGAGTCTATATTTCACTCGTGTCATCTTTTCTCTTTCTTGTTTTTTACCATGCGTGGATGAGCTTCTCATGGTAAAAATAATATTTTACTTTATAAAAATGGTTCCATGAAAATGTCCATGTCTATTATGCCCTATAATTTACAAGAGAAAATTCAATTTTAACAAGCCTTCTTTCTTCACTGTGATCCATTCCATTCATTTATTTCTCAATTGTTATTACCAATTTTCACAAAACCAATCAAACCATGCACAAGTGATGACTGTAATTTCATGAAATTACTAAAATGAGACTTGTCAGGACAAAATGATACCCTCATTTTTTAAAAACAAATTAACGAGAAAAGTTAAATTGTAGACAGAAAATTGAATTGTATTTATGTACGAGCCATTGATCAAATTGAAAGGTGGGTGATTGACTTGTATGTCAATGAGGAGAGATTTCAAGATACAGAAATGAATTGAGTTTACATTTGTAATTTTCTGTGCAGATAAGGAAATCTCATTCTATTTTAACAGGACCCCACGCTGTGTGTTATCAATTTAAATTAAGACAAAATTCATAAATTTTAATGAGAAGGAATCCCAGAAGAGTGTCGTTACATGGGAAGGTTAAGTATTAGCAAGTTGACAGAATAAAATTAGTCATCTGCCTCCCCAGTGATGTCCGCTCCGTGTAAAATTTCCCTATCACCTCCCCCCCCCCACAATCAAATGAATGGGGAGAGCGCTCCGTGTCTTGAGAATGGGGAGAGATGGAGAAATGTGGTTGATCTGTTAAATTCATGCCTCCAGTCACACAGAAACTCACCACAGTTCTTATTAAGAGCCCGGAATTAGCCCACGAATGAGGGGAGAGGCAGACTAACTAAATCTCAAGGACTCTCCTCCAAGGAAATAGCGACCAGCCACTTGAGTCTCAACGACTGAGTAAACTGCCTCTGCCTGCTCGTGTTTAAAAAGTGGTGAGCACGAGGTTTCGTGGAATCACAGAGAGAGAGAGAGAGAGAAAGGGAAACATCATTAAATATTTAGATTGTGTAACTTTACAAAGTGTGGTGGACAATGAAAAGTTGTGACAAGGAAATAGAGGAGGAGGTCAAGCCACCGACAAGTCCGTTAGTTGAAGCCATGCTCAAAATTCCACGATGTACTGTTGACCTCACATGGAAAGGTTTGTGTGTGACGGTGGAAGTTCCGGACAAGTTCAATTCCCTGTTCACCAAGTCAAGAGGAGGAAGGAAACTAGTTTTAAACAATGTGAGTGGAATTGCAAAGACGGGGACGTTAACAGCCATTCTGGGTCCCTCAGGATCTGGGAAGACGACGCTACTGTGTGCATTGTCCAATAGATTATGTGGTGACATTCGTGGGGATATTCGAATAAATGGGTGGCCAGCTGATGAAAATATGTTGAGATTGTCTTCCTTCATTCCACAACAAAATCTCTTTATTGAGTCACTCACAGCTCGAGAGCATCTCGAATTTATGGTTGGCTTAAGGTATCCTCTCATTCTGGATGAAGAGAGGGGATTGCGTGTCCATGAATTACTCAAAGAAATGGGACTGGAGCCAAACTCAAGAATCTCATCTTTGTCTGGAGGAGAAAGAAAGAGACTCACATTTGCTGCGGAGATAGTCACTGATCCTCCCCTTTTATTCTGTGATGAAGTCACAACAAATTTGGATAGCTATACAGCTCATAGCATCGTCTCTCTTCTCAAATTATTGGCGTCTAGAGGACGAACAATCATCTGCTCTATTCATCAACCATCCTCCAAAGTCTTTGAAGCCTTCAATCATCTCATTTTGATGGCCGATGGGAGGGTTGCCTTCACCGGCAATAATCAAGATGCACAAAAGTTTTTTCACAAGTAATTTTTTATTTTTAAAAAAATAAAATCATCATTTTTATTTAAAAAATTCTCATCCATTTCTGGGCATCTCATTACACTTTTACAGTCTCGGCTACCCAAGTCCTCGAAACTACAACCCAGCTGATTTTTACATTCAAACATTGGCATTTCCAGGAGAGACAGAAAAGAGTCGAGGGAAACATATTCATAGAATTTGTGATCATTTTGCTGTCTCACAGGAAGCCAATCAACTCGCAAGTCATATAAAGAGACTCAACGATGCCACATTCTTATCATCTTATTCACATCAGGTTAAATTTATAATTCATTCCAACCCAATTTATATCAAATGTCATTGATTTCAAATATCCAAAGAGTTTCATACAATGTAAAATATTAGTCTATAGAAAATTTCCATTGGGGGGAAAAAGAGTCTCTACGTACAACCCATCACACCGTCACAGAATGGGAATTCCAATTTTAATTAAGGATACTTTCATGTAGTTACTAGTTACATGTACAACCTTTCCAATTTCCAATTTAATTCTCCCCAGGAGTCACACAGACACGGAGAGGAGAATTTCTAATAAAATGCTTTTATTTGTTTTTTCATGAATCCATCGACTACATTTTCCACACATACACAAACAGTTTGACGGTGGAATCAAGGGAACGACCGTGTAAGTAAAAATAAAAAGACGATTCGATACAGACAAAAAAAGACACACAAGGTAGACACATAGAAGACTTTAGCTTAGAAGCAGGGGGGGGGGGTTTAGAAAATGATACATGAAAAAGATGCAAGACAGAGACAGACTGTGTTTTTTTTGCACACAACCAATGTACAAATGTAATATGTCTAGTAATATCCCTTTGATTATCCAAGAGAGACCTTCCGAGTACATGAAATTCCTTACTGCAACTGTACATGAGTAATATTGTGTATCCATGTTCTCCATACTTTGAATTGTAATTGATTTCTAGATTCAGCTCCGAGTGGAGGAAGGAAATTTCTTGGCTGACATGGAGATCTTTTCTAGATTCCATACGCAATCCTACTGTTCATCTTATTCGTACTGTACATAAAGTGGTTAGTCCGACCTCCTTTTTATTTCCTCAATTTTCTCTTGTTATTTCGTTTTCACTTCTCTCTCTCTCTCTCTCTTTGTAATACAATCTTCAATCACCCACAGACACTTTGGTTGAATGAAGAGAGAGAAAGAAAGCTTTGGATTATTGTACAATATCTAACCCCCCCCCCCTCCTCCTCTTTTCTCTTTTTTTTACTCCTTTCTCATGTGACAGATGACGTCCATTCTGATTGCCGCATGTTTTGCTGGAGCTGGGATGGATCTCAATCAAAAGGGTATTCAGGATATTGAAGGCGCTTTGTTCATCTTTCTCACAGAAAATAACTTTCCATCATGCTACGCTGTTCTCAATGTACGCTCCATTCCACGTAAAGTTATCTTATTAATAGTAAAAATAAGTACCTATAAGAGAAAATCCCAACCTTGCCCCTTCCCCTCTTAACAATAATCCATATAAATTCTATATACCTAATAATCCATATAGGTGTAAATTCTTGTTATATATTATAAAAATTATATTTTTTTATATAAATTTTTTTTTTTCCTAGGCCTATACTTTTTATTTTGATTCCAATTCAATGATTTATAAAAGAAAATTTTATATTCAGTGACCTTTTGAACTTGAGACTTTTTAAAAAAATATGTTTATTATTTCTTTTCAAGACTGTACTCGTACATTACATGAAAATGGAATAGAGAATGAAGAGAAAATGGAAATTTTGAAAACATAAACTCAATCAGTTGTTAGATTTCCTTTTGACTTTCCGCTTTTCTACTTGACATCCCCCTCAGCTCTCTCTCTCTCTTCCTTTCCCTTTTTTATTTTACGTCTATGAATATTTTTGTAAGTGTAAAGAAATATAATGTAAAGAGATTTTATGCGGTCTTTGTGATGAAATTGGCTCAAAGTTAGAAATTAAGTATGAGGCAGATTTACAACCGGAAAGTCGCATTGCAATGCAAGAGACGAGGACACTTACCAATGGTAAATTCCATGACATGGCATTTGCACACTGACAAACGACAAGGAAATGCTTTTTCACAGAGTTAAATGTTCTCTATAATATATTCTTAATCCTTTTCTTTGCATGCTTGAAAATAGAAAGCATTCAAGGGAAAGAGAAAGGGGAAATGGTCTAAAATGACTCTCTCTTTCTCTTTCTCTAGTGCATCTTTCTCTTTTTTTCTTCATCTTCCCTACAATTTGACTCTTGTGGTTTTTTAACTTTACATACGTACATGTAGTTGAGTAGAGATAGCCTTGGTCTCATTTTTTTTTCTCCAGGTTTTCCCCCCTGAAATCCCAATCTTCCTTCAAGAACAACGACAAAGGCTATATCGTACTGATACCTACTACGTGTCGAAAATATTATCTTTGGTGAGAATTCTCCCTTTTCCTCCACTGTTTTCTTTCCTAAAATCAATGCTTTCTCCCTCCCTCTCTCTCTTTCACAACATATGCAGATACTTGGAGAAAGAAGAGAAAGTTCTCAAGACTCTTGTACTGAGGACTCTTCTTCTTATTTTGGTGGTCGTACGTGCAATTCAATCCCAACATGATTGATAGTAGGACGAGGCGTATTTGTCCTCTGAGCCCTCAAGAAGTTGGAGCATATAGACTGAGAGAGAGAGTGGGGGTGGGTAGGTAATATTGATGACAAATGTTTTGGCTCACTTTTTGTTTCTTTTTCCTTCCAGCTTCCAGGATTCATTGTTGAACCTTTTCTTTTTACTACAATTGCCTACTGGATCATTGGACTCCGACCAGATGTGTACGCCTTTTTTGTCACATCCCTTATTATCATAATGACTGCAAATGTGGCCTGTGCTTATGGTGAGCCTCTCCATTATTCATTAAAAATTAAACATCTTTTTTTTTGTAGATATTACTCTTGACCGTTTTTACTTGTATTTATTTTCCATATTTATGAGAATTCCTAATGGACTGGTCCCAGACATTTTTTTGATGAAAATAATTTGTATTACTCTGTCATGCGTGGAGATTGTGAAGAAGAAATGGGTGTACAGTGTAAATGTATTTTTGTACCACTTTAATTCTCTCTCTAGGCTGTTTCCTCTCGACTGCCTTTGAGTCGGTGGAGAAGAGTACTTTGGCCATGATGCCCATAAACCAGATCATCATGGTGTCAGCCGGCTTCTATGTCAACATCAGGTGTGTGTACATGTCGTAGTTCATAGACCCCTTTAGAGTCTGGCCACTATGCCCTATTTCAAAGTAAACAATCCGAGTACTCGTGTACTATTGTGTACAGTGACAATTCTATAAAATATTTTTACGCCTTCCATTTTTAAAATTATTATTTGTCTCAAATTTTAAAAATATGTATGCTATAAACCTGTCCTAAATTAGACCAAATTTGCTCTATTCGAATGGATGGTTGCTACACTCTGAAACGGCTATGAACTACGACAGAGGTTGTGTAAATTGCGTTCAAAAAGATTGCAATCGAAATGAAATTGTTCAGTCATGGATTGAGATATATGTACGACCACGATGGTGGTGGTGATGGTTGGTTAGATTCACGTGGAATTTCTTTGTTGTGATCAACGACACACAATTCTCTTTTTCATTTACAATTGATGTCGTGAGGAAAAAAAATACCGACTCTCGTTTTCCTCATTTTTCGTGTTGGTCATCCTCGTCGTCAATCTCACATCTCAAGATGAGAGTCCTAATACCGATAATATGTCAGAAATCATATTGGGTGGAGGATGGATTGACGCCTCAGATGGGTCCAAAATATAATAAGGACATGTTTACGTTCTCTAAGTATGTGAGAACCATGTACTAACATATATTTTCTTGACTTTTTCTTGGCTTTGATGGCTCGTATGTACATGTATACTATACATTGTATGTATAGTACGTATCCTATAGGTACTCTTACTCTTGACATATTTTTGAAGAGAAAAAAAGCAACGAAGAAGTGAGAAAGAGCAGACATGATTTGTGAACAGAAGCGAATTTCAATGAGTCAATTTCTCTCTTGCCTCTCTCTTTAGATTTTGACCTAGGTATGTACCCAATGTCTAGCTTTTGCTCTGGCATCAATGAATAATTTATGACTGTACTCTGAACATTGTAATTCTTTGGTGACGGTCTCAGTGAGCCATGTGTAGTAGCTTATCTTGTTATAAATATAGACCGACTATAATCTCATCCAAAAAGTATACGGACCCTTACTAATCATACGTTGCTAAATCCTATTGGATCTTACAAGTAATGCTCGGTAGGGGCTGGCACTTTTAGGATGGAATGAGAGTATATGCATAAATCGTGTATATGAATCGTTTTACTCTTCTATTAGTACATAGCCAAGCATATAAATTGGGTTAGATAAATCTCAACTTCTCTGTTTAGTTAATCTCACGTAAGCAAGAGACCAACAATACGAGTTTCTTTTTCATATAAAACCGATATATGCAAACAAGGAGGGAGTCATACATTAAAGCAATGTAATATTAGTACTACCCAACTTTTATCGAAATTATTTCATCCTCCCCAACTTTCTCCCTCCCTCTGTCACTTTCTCTTTTGATTTTCTTTGGAGAAATGGAAAAGGGGAATTGTAGTACAAGGAGCTGATTTGATTTTCGATTATGAGTCTGGCACGCTGTAGTATGAATCATGAGCACTTATTGGAGTTTCCCATAAAGATACTTGCCTCAAGATTCCATTTTCATTTTCTGGAATTAAAACTCTGAGACACATCTTGTGAACTTGTCTCTCTCCCTCTGAGCTCTTTGACTAATATCTTGATTCCCTATCTCTCTCTCTCTTGGCCTCGCATCGTCATCATACATAACTAAGTGAATCCACCATTACCGTAACCTTTTCCAATTCTCTATCCTCCATAAAATATTATTATTATTTTATGTACATGGAGAGTATTAGTAGCAAGAAAATTTTGTATGGTAGATACATCTTATGAATATTAAATTATTATTTTTCTTTTGCTTGTTCTACTTTCTTCTCTTTTTTTCTTCTTGAAGGACTATACCAATTTATTTGAAATGGGTCAAAAATATTTCGTGGATGTTGTACAGCAATGAGGCTCTAACGATTCTTCAGTGGGATGGCATTGATTCTATCGGTGAGTAATGATCCATGATTTTAGTTCATTTTATCACTGTCAATATATATAACCAACCCATATGATATATTTTTTATATTGATTTTCTCATTCTATGAGTCATAATAATATTTTGGCCAAGATTGTGTCAAAACAAGGGAGTGATAGCATGATATTAATTGTTTTTGATCTCAATGATTTTTTTTAAAAAAACTGTTTAATATAGAATGCGAGAAACGAAAGAGAGATGATTTGTCATGTATTAGAGATGGGCATCAAGTGATTTCAAGATTGGGATTTCATGAGAATAATTTGAGTTGGGATATCACCATGCTAGCAATCTTATTCTTGGGTCTACATTTTATTGCTTTCGTTTGTCTCTGGTTAAAAAGCCGTTCAGCACTTCGAAGACGTCATCCAATTTCAGCCGAAATAACAATTAATCCTACTCCAGCTCCAACACCCATTTTACCTCCTCCATGAACCAATTTCTTCAGGCTTTCTTCGGGCTTGTGGAAAGTACTTGGCTCAGATTATGTAAATATTATGATGGGGAGCTCCTATGAACTTTGTATAAGATTTTCTGTTTTTTTGAAAATAGTATTGTATCTATTTTTAGTTAGACATAAAGATCATTTGATATACTTAGAATTGGATAATCAGCGTTAAATATTGTCTGTACAAAGCTGTGCATTAATTACATGTCTATTTCTGTTATTGTTCGCATTCCCTCATTTTGATGAGACTTGAGAGGTAATTGACAATCATTTTTTTATATGCACAATAATTGTACGTGCAGGTTCTATGTGATGCTTTTGTTGACAATAAAATCTTAATTAGCATTTGCAGTAATTAATGAACTTGTTATTTTACTTTGTTGCACATACAAAAAATTCGACTTGGGGCATCTAGAAATGTTCAGATCTCCTTGAAAAGCCGGCAAACAAATGAAAAATATTTCAAAAAGAAAAAACTTTTTTTCGAAAAAGTTTACATTTTTTATGAAATATGAGTATTCAAGTATATTGTTGAGTGAATTTCAAGTGTCATTCGGGAGCCACTAAATATGGCTTTATCCATTGTTCGTTGTTCTTCTAATCTACGTGGCCTTGTTTCTAGAAATATTCAACCGGTAATTTTCTAGTAATTTTCATAAAAAAGGACACTATTATTTTGTTTGTATTTATCATGTGTTGTTTTATGTTTTGATGATTAATCATTGTCATTTTGATTTCATATTGAGGCTCTTTTCTAAATTGTACATGTAGACGAAATCATGGATACATATAATGCCGGTCTTGCAATCCACCGAAATCTCATCTGCTCCAGAAGGCAGAACTTTAGACTTGAAGACTACCAAAGAACATTGGTCAAAACCAGTAGTGGGTACATCTCCAAAGGCTTATACTGATAAAGGAGTTGATCCAGTGTGAGTTATTAATATCAATATTCAGAGTGAGTATTCGTAAATTTTAATGCTTGCATCATGATAATTATTAGAAAGTGTTTAGTTGTTTAGTATTAACTCTGAATATTTCTTTGTATTTGATATAGACTTCCAAAGGCAGGAGAGAAAAATTACATGATATCAGCAGCATTACCTTATGTCAATAATGTTCCACATTTAGGAAATATTATTGGTTGTGTCTTGTCAGCTGATGTATTTGCAAGATATTGCCGACTTCGAGGAAGAAATACTTTTTATGTTTGTGGGACTGATGAATATGGGACAGCTACCGAGACTAAGGCTCTTCAAGAGAAATTAACACCACAAGAAATATGTGACAAGTATCATAAATTGCATGACGAAATTTATCGATGGTTCAACATTTCATTTGATATTTTTGGTCGCACAACCACTAATAATCAAACATTGTAAGTTTTATACATATCCTAGATTTTACTACCTAATTTATTTTTGACTAGTAAAATTTCTAATGTTTGATTATTTTGCTCATTTTTTTTTGTAGAATTGGTCAAGACATATTCCTCAAATTGTATAATAATGGATATCTATCAGAGGCGTCTGTGGATCAATGTTTCTGTACTCCTTGTCAAAAATTTTTGTCTGATCGCTTTGTGGAGGGGACTTGTCCTGCATGTAACTATGAAGATGCCCGGGGTGACCAGTGTGATAAATGTGGATGTCTTACTAATTCTATAGAACTGAAGAATCCTCGCTGTAAAATTTGTGGTTCCAAAGATGTAGTGACAAAAAGTAGTGAACAGGTGCATTTACAAAAAGAAAGAAATAACTAAATATCATTTAACATTTTGTAATAGGTTTAGAGTACTTTATAACCCTCAAAATATGTGATATTTGTGTTCCTTATAGGTTTTTTTAAATTTACCAAAAATACAAGAACAAGGAAATTTGGCTGAATGGGTAGACAAAACAAGTGAGGGTTGGACACCAAACGCCCGGAATATTGTAAAAGCTTGGCTAAATGAAGGTTTAAAAGAACGCTGTATTACTCGCGATTTGAAGTGGGGGACTCCAGTACCACTAGAAAAATATAAGAATAAAGTATTCTATGTTTGGTTTGATGCACCAATTGGTTACATAAGTATCACGGCTAATTACACACCAGAATGGAAACAATGGTGGTTAAATCCAGAAGCAGATATAGACTACTATCAATTCATGGCAAAGGACAATGTAACATTCCATGGAGTATTGTTTCCAGCAACATGTATGGGAACAAGAGAACCTTGGACCCTTGTCAAATATCTTATAGCCACTGAACATTTAAATTATGAGGACGGGAAATTTTCAAAGAGTCGAGGGTATGGTGTATTCGGGAACGATGTGATGGAAACTGGTAAGAGGAAATTTTTATTCTCCTTCCAAAAATTTTATTATTTATTCACTAAATTTTAGTGTCATTTTGTGTTCAGTATTGTTTAAATATTAATATTTTTCAGGTATTCCGGCGGATATTTGGCGGTTCTATCTCATGTACCTTCGTCCAGAAGGGAATGACTCTGCATTTTCTTGGGATGATTTTGTAACCAAAAATAATAGTGAACTCTTGAATAATTTGGGAAATTTCGTGAATAGGTAACCAGTCGTTTTATACAATATTTTGAAAAGAATATTTTTACAATTGAAATTACCTCATAAATTCTATCCCGTAATAGACTTGATGTTATTGTATAAATTAAATATAATCAATAGGTCCCTCTCGTTCTTGGTAAAATATTTTGAAAGCACTGTGCCACCAATGGATCTCACTGAGGATGACTTAAATGTGATTGCTCAAATTAATCAAAATATTTCAGACTATGTTGAATTTTTTGAAGCCGGCAAAATGAAAGCTGCTTTAAGACTAATCCTAACCATTTCTACTATTGGAAACCAATATTTTCAATCTCAAAAACCATGGACCCTGAGAAAACAAGAATCAGAGTACATTACTTTCTAATAATTAATAATTACTGTAAATTATTTATCATTGTACTCAAGCGTAAAATTTTATAGATATTATAAATAACAATTAATTTTTAAAATAACTTTTTCTTTTTGTAGTAGACTGAGAAGTGGTACAATCTGCGGTGTGGGGGTTCAGATTGTGTTTTTAATTTCTACACTTGTGGAGCCATTTATGCCCGTAATAGGTGAAAATATTCGGGAGCAATTAAATGTTCCTCAGCCCATCTTTACAAAATGTTTACAAAGATATATTGAACCTGGTCATAAGATTGGGAAAGTAAGTAGTGCATAGTACTATATTTAACTATATTATACATCTCAAGAAAAAAATTACAAATATAACATGGTTCATAATCATATTTTACTAATCGTTTCAAATTTTATTGCTTTACAGGTAAGCCCTTTATTCCACCGGCTTGAACCAGCTCTCATTGAATCCTTTAAACAAAAATATAGTGGAAATCAGAGTAACAAGCTGACACAAACAAATTGATGTGAAATGTTCCTTAGAATGTGACAGAAAAAATAATTTTTTGTCGTATACAAGTCATAATTTCAATGCCTTCGTGTAGTTTCGAAGTAAAGAAATTTTTTTTGATTATATATTTTAAAGATAAATACAATATTTGAATATTTTATTTGAATTGAGTTGAATAAGGACTATACAGATTGTACATGTAGTTTCATCTGAATGATTGAGACAGAGTCTATAATTGACTATAAATTAAGTTTTCACTGCTTCCTGTTACATAAAGAGATCAAGGCAGAGAGAGTGAAAACAAATTTTGAGCGGTTGATGTGGACGGAACCGGAAATTTAGTTGTAAGTGTTTTCCTGTGTCACCCTTTGACATTCACGTAACTTTGTTTGATAGGCATTGACGGATCTAGCCAAAGCAGATATATTTCCAACGCCAAAACCTCTAGCACCTTTTCGCTGAATAATTTCCAGAAAAAATGTATCACGGTCGAATATAGGATGAGTGAAAATCTGCATCAGGTACCTACATAAAATAATAAAAGTCAAATATTTTCAAAACGTCAGAGACTGATTGGTATATATAGTCAATTTAAACCAATGATGAAATACCTTTTAGTATTGGATGATTTGGATGATAGTGTAGAACATACATCTCCGTTTGTTGTATGATTAGAAATATTCAAAATGTCGTCAAAGACATCAGCCTCTGTGTCCAAAAGTATTCCATACTTTGACAAGAGTATTGGATCAACTCCAACTTCGTTAATGGAATTAAGCTGACCTATCTAGAATTTGGTTAAATAATAAATTAAATGTTAGTTACTGACTAGGAAATAATGACAGGCTCAAACTCTCTACTTTAAATACAAGTGTACTTTATACTTCAGTATAGTAAGTAGGTGGGGGATTACGAAATCGAACTCCCCGACTCATCAAATCGGCTACAGTTTCAATCATATTTGATGTATGAATTCCAATGTGTTGAAGACCTGGACCATTGTGATCACGAATAAAATTTTCCACTTGAGTATTTTCTGAGTATAAAATAAATGATTGCCTTCATGAATATAAATTGTAAGGTATGTACATATATCATTTAAATTATATTATATAATATTGGGCTTACTTATTAAAGGTAAGGACTCGACGACGACAATTTTTAAAATTTCCCAAGGTTCTTCCTCCTCTTCCAGAGAGCAAGTAGAGGCTAATCCAATTTCCGAACATTTCCAAAATTCTAGTACTTTTAGTCTCATTCCAACCTCACCTCCAATGACTAATCCGGCCTCTTCTGATTCTTGCCTTAGATTAAACCATAACGTACATACATATTAAAAACAATCTCCGTCGTACAACGCAAGGGAAAATTAGGTTTGACTCGAGCACTGTCTATAGCCGGATTCAATTTTAATTGTATTGGAGACTATACAAAGTCTTGATATAAATTTTAGATTTTACCTATTATTGATAAATCGTTTCATTTCAAAGGCATCTTGAAACCATTTAATAATGGAATTTGAATCTCCCATATAACAAGCCAAAGTGACATGATCAAAGTAAGAAGTTGAGCATGATTGTTGGTCACCATGACCGGAGACTTGTTCAAAACCGGGAAGAAACCAACCGTCATAGGTACCCTTGTCAATTAAAGTATGAACGAGGTTACCACAACAAGATTTAATAATTGCATACTTAACTTGAAAATTTTCTCCATCACATGTACAAACATTAGTTATGTCTTGCATGATTGTACATCCCATTTGTTTCAAACGGAGCATACAACTAGTCAAATCTTTTACTTGAATGGCTATATTGAAAACAGAGTCAATATGATTTTGAGAGAATTTATCATCACAACAAAAGACAGTCCAAGGCTCATGTAATTCATGTCGGTCTTTCATCATTTTTTCACTGCTACCATGATTCACTCTTTTTGTATTCTCATGATCCACTAAAATAGCTCCCATTGATTTTCTTCTACTTGTGATGATGAAAATAGTTTTCTCTAGTTGCACCACAAATTGTTCACACAAACCTGTCCGTCGTTGTCCAACTAAATGTAAACCAAATTGTTGACATAAAATTGTCATCACTGGCCCAGGGTCTTTCACACACATTTCAATGTGATGAAGACGGAGCTTCATTTTTTTATCTTTATTTTCTTCCACACACTTTAATTTAATTTCCTTGTTTTTTTTCCTTGTAGACTGTACTCACTGAATTGAATTATTTTTTATTACTTCCTTCTAGACCTTCCCTCTTCGTCTAGAACTAAATGACTAAGAAAAAAAACAGTTTTTCTCCATTATACAAAGTAAATCAATAATTGTACTAGTTTTGTATAGGATGTCCTAGGTCTAGTCCTAGTCAAATCCACGACTTGCCTTCGTGCTATAACTTCTTTCAAGTATACCAGTCGTGTCGGCATTTTACGACACGTTGAGCTATTTTTGTATGCATAAAAGTATACCAGCAAGAATTCTCAGACTCCTCTTATTAGCATATGTATAATGTTAGCATATCAGATACACATGCAACTTGAGCCTTTCCTTCTATCACGCACGATCCAGACAATTTTTTGTTTGGAAATTCCAAATTGAAATTGAGAATAATTATTACATAGTGTACAACTACTATGACCCTTACTCCGGAGCCTTGTCCTTTGTTTGTAGATTATTGTTATGACATGTCAACTAAAATTGATGTATGAAATGAAATTTCTCATTCAACCCATTTTTAAATTGTAGAATATATGGATAAGTCATCATGCAATATTTTATTTAAGTCGACTGGGTACATATATATATATACTTTATATGGTACTATAATTATGAATGACATTTGTAAAAAAATATACATGTATCGTATCAGTCGTATATAAATAATATTTATAAATCATTTTTTTCGTCGTCATACTCAAAACTTTTTTTTCTCTTGAAACAATAAAATAAAATACACTTGGTTCACATACAAACGTTATTAAAAAATACTGACAATTATAGTGTAATCAAGAGAAATAAAATCACAAAAATTATATCATTAAAATTATTAAATTATTCTTATTTAGACTTATAGGTATTTATACTGTATTTTATATATGTATCATCATATCGTTGAGTTTTTTTTGTAAACAAAAAAATAAGTACAAAAGATTAAAATGGATAAATTTTTTTTTGTCGTCAGCCAATTAATAAGTTAGCTAACCTTCTCTGAAGCAGCAGCTTCCAAAGCTCGACGTAACATTCCGGGTGGACGTTGAGCCCGTGAAATTGGAGGGGATAATTGTTGTGGCTCTGAACCATTCATATTCGAAGACTGGTCGGATAGGCGGGTTCGTGGGGAGTCAAAATGGACTTGAGGAAGATAGAGTTGAGGTGGTAGAAGGTATTGATGATGATGTTCAGTGGGCATACGACAATGTATACAAAGTCGACCTGGAGGTGTACAAGGGGCTGGAACGATATTATGGACACAAGATGGTGAATGAGATGTACTCAAAATTCGAGAATACAAAAAATGATCTGGACTGAGAACCTCAGGAATATTTCTAGGAGGGCTACTACATATTGACTCAAAAGTGATGTTGATATTTTCTTTACCCGAAAAATTATTTCCATTTGGGCAAGACTCAAAGGCACTTTTACACATTTTTGGAATCCCATGCTCCTTCTTGTACTCTTGTAAAAATTCTCCTCTAGCGAGATTTTTGACGGTGGCCAAACCATACCAAATTCTTGGATCTTGTAAAATTTCACAAGCATTCTTACGTTGTTCCTCTTCATCTAGAATTATCTTTTCATTCTCAATTGCCTCACCACCATCTTGTAACAAACAAATTACAATTTTGGCAATATTGAGAGCGTCATCACTTCCATTATGCGGTCTGTACAAAAAAAACGATAGACATTTATAATATATTCAACTTTGAACCCCTTGTTGAAATTTTTTTTTTATGTAAATTAATATTAATATAATGTAGAGATATTAGATCAATCAATCATCAATATTTTTTAATGTACCTTCCTTGAAATTCCTCCCCCAACATTTCAACCATTAACCGAAGATTATACTGCACAACATAAAAAAAAGAACAATCGAACGTTAAATTTCATGGTTCATTGAACTCCCAGTGAACGATAATTAATTGAATACTAAGTATAGGCAACATGATATGAATGTGTAGATTATTTGAATTGCAGCTCAAAACTGCAAATATACATGCTCACTTCATACTTATAAATATGAATAATAATATTTACCCATCTCAGGTGATAGAACAAGCAAAAAGATTTCCGAATGTTCATCCAGCGGTGTGCATACTTTGGGTATTTGATGTTTGACAGCTACAAAAATAAACGAGCAAATTTTTTAAGTACTGATACAATAAGGAAAAAAGATAGAGAGAGAGAGAGAGAGTACAGGAAAGGTAAAACGTAGATTATTTGTCATTTGACCTCTTTACCCTACGCCATCACGTGAAAAAGTTCGACTTCTATTTTTGTCTCATAACAAAGTCACTGATGGAAGACACATACAAAATGTCTACTAACATGTAGTTAGATATGAAACGTTTTAAAAAAATAGGGGTACATGGAACTTTAGACACAAGAATATCGTTCATACTTGGCATTGGTTTGGAAAAAATTCAGTTTAAAAAACTAACCATGCATTGGTTGTGAAGAAACCGACCCATGTCATAGGAACCATCTGAGACTATGGTGAACTTATAAGTTGTGCCAAGTTCATGCCCCTCCATCCAATTCTCAAAATCTTGGGAAAATAAAGATTACAGTCAAAATTAAATAAGATTAAAATTAGAAATGTCAAATGATTACAACTTTTTCCTGTTATGAAATAATGAATAAACAAAAATCGTATTTTATGCTCACCTTTTAATGCTTCAGCAAATTCAACAGCATTCTCCACTAAATCCTACATTTAATAATGTCAATCACATCAACAAATTTGTTGCTACAAATACACCCAATACGTTGTCAGTAAAGTTTTTTTACTGTAAAATTAATTAATGTACATTTTTTTAAAACAAATTACCTGAGTAATGCCCGTTAGATTTGTACAATACTCTGACAACATTGGATTCAAGATTGGCTTCACATAGCGACAAAATTCATCCTTAATCATGAGTGTCCGAGCTGGTCATTGACAAAAAAGTACAACAAAAATTAGACTACGTGTACAATTAGTTTATTCATGTTTTATAAACTTTTCTCTGTCTACTGATTTCTATTTCTACGACCTAAAAGGGCAGCAAGAGGGTGACCACTTAATTTGAACCACAGACTTTTCAGTGACATTTACACTAAGTTTACGGTCTTTCATAAAAAGTTGGAAACTGGAAAATACGGCAAAGTTAGTCTAGCTTACGTTGAGAAAGGGAGAATTTTTTGCTTCAACATGTACCTAAACTACCTAATTAAACTCCAATGATAATTTTCAAAAATCTAGAAAGGATATAATGATTTGAAGTTTCATCACATTTGTGGCTATTATAATTAATATACTACAATTTAGGAGTATTTTATTTTCCTCTAAATTTGTAATTTGTAGGCTATGCTGAATTTCACAATCCTCGTTGGGGAAGTTGGGGAGGAGTAAAGTAGGAAAAAATGAGGAATAGTGCAAGTAAAATATAATTCTTATCAATCTGTCTGCTAAATAATAATAAAGATGAATTGTAGGATATAAAAAGTTTTCTACTAAACTATAATCTATTTTATAAGATTTATTTATTACATATAATTATTTTTAGTACCATCAACCAGGACAGCAGGGAATTGAATGATTTCTTGAGAAAATTCTTCATTGTCACGTCCAATGCACGTCGCCTCAAAATCAATTACAACCAAATAATCAAAAAATCTGACGGCAGGCTTCTCAATTTTACGGAACATCATCCTCTGAGCCTTGATCTTCTCATGACCGAATCGAATCTTTTCCCGATCCACTTTCATCTTTCTCTATAAAAAATCAAATATGTACATCCATTAACAATTATTTCCATGAAAAAGGTTTTTATATAGTTGATGATGTAAAATTCATAATGATGCGATTTTTTTCAACCACAACTCTAACTCTTGTATGCTAATTGTACACGTTTTAATGGCAAATACTTTCCAGTTATATAATTTTTTCAGTAAAAATAAGACAGGTTTTAATAATTATTTATTACGACTAGAAAAATTGTAAGGTGAAAGAAAAGGTGTGCAAGTCATGTAACAAAGTATTGCTCATCTGAAAGTCATATAATTGTTATGATTGCACAATCAATAATCCATAATATCCTGCCTGGATTTCCAAAAATTCCACTAATGGCGGTAGCTATAATATTTTGTTGTTATCTTTCTTTCCACGTGTCCTCCAAATTTATACATATTTCTAAAGCCGACTACCTTGACTCTAACATTTATACAGATAAATATCCAATATGGCACAGACTATGGTAGACATTGTACAAATGAATCCTCAATATTTAAAACATGAAATTCATCAATAAAATATTTTAAAGAATTAAATTACCGTGTTAAAAGTTCAAGATTTTAGTCCACACTCATTCAAAACTGAACACTAGCCAACAAAGCTATTGCTTCCAATTCCAAGACACACACATAAATTCACAAATCAATTATTTATTTATTTTGTATTCTACAGACCGTTTATTTGAGTTCACTTTATTAGCTCACACTAAATTCATTCAAGTTTAATTTAATTCCAATACGGAGAGTAAGGACGATGTAGTTGAGTTTAAAAACAGATTTTAGATTGAAGAAATAAATCGGTACATTCTGAATTAGCATTCTTTTTCCTTTTATCTTTTGTTATTGTATGGTAAACAAAATTCAAAACTTTAATCACTGAAATCTCCAGTAGACGCAAATTCAGCTTTGTTGTACAATCAATGTTACGCTGAAATTAAACACTTTCAGTCAACCCCCCTCCAGACTCAACTCTCTACTTTGTCAGTCTAAACATTAATGGTGCAAGAGAGAGAGAGACCGAAAAAAAAATCGAAAATATTGATCAAGTGAAATTAAAGACTTATCACATGAAATAATCTTTGCTATATATTATGAATATTATATCACCATCATAAAATGTTTGCTCATGTTAAATTTGATTGTTCAATAATCATGTTTTATCACTCCCTCACTCACTATACACACACAAAAATTATTGTTGACAATTTCATCAGCACATCAAAATCAACTGATTTCATTTTTGACTTTGGATTTAGTCCAAATATGATATTATATTAATTTAGGTAGAGATAAGAAACAACACCATAGACAGAAAAGAGTACAAAAAATTTAATATAGAAAAATTAATATCCAAAAAAAAACTTCTTTTTTTTGTGAAACTGAACTGAGAACGTGGAACTATTTAGTAAAAAATTTTACACAACTGATGGCACAATAAACTCTTATTAAATTTTTAACTCTGGTTGGAGCACGGCGTGGTCTTGTGTATCAATATGAAAAATAAATATGCCGGTGGAGGGAATTCAACAGTTGAGTTAATTACAGTAGTAGTAGTTGTGTAGTAACGTGTTCATCAACTCAGTTTAAAACCAAGAATAGAGGCTCATTAACCACAGAGCTGTGCTTGGTGAAGAGTGTGTAGAGTGGGGGATTCCTAGAATATAACTTTGTCACTTTGTGTCCTCCTCATACAAGTAAAGTCTATTACTCACTACTTACTCTAGAGAGAATGAGTTGTTCTCTCCTACTACCACATTTACTCTATTCCTAAACCATAACCCAACTCACAATTTCCCATCCACCATATCTCTCTCTCGTACACACTCATGCATATTTTACTATGTATACAATATATGCATAACCCGTGTTATCATCCAAGAGAACATCTCGCTTATAAAAACCTTGCCAATCCTTCCTAGAATATTTCATGGTTTTTCTCATATAAGAAATAATATAACTTTGAAGAACCTCTCCTCCCCTAAATTTCATCAGCCGATCATGTGCATATACACAGAGCAGAGAGCATCATCATACAGATTTTTGCTTACGTGTGTCTATCTCATTCTCACATCGTCGTCCAAGAACTGTTCATACGTAATACTTTTTCGTGTTACGCTTTAGACTGATGATTCATACGCTAGCTCGCCTGACTTTATGACGAGGAGTCAGCAGCTATGAGAAAGCATGTGTAGTATGAGTACACATCTTCATCATGACGTTCAACGTTCAAGATGTAATGCTTACTTCCTTTCGGATACGTGAGTAACGACAACTAAACTACTTGGTCGTATTACCCCCCTCCCCCTCTTTTTCTGTCTTATTTTTCTGTATACTTTTGACTTTTTTCCTCTTGCCTTCGTGTAACTTTGTTTATATTTTAACCGTACAGACATTGCACTTTTGCCTTGCATTTTGCACTTGTTGCTCCTCTTTGTTTACCCCCCGTTATAACATCCACACAACTTTTACAATGTAGTCTTCTCTCTCTTTTTCTTTAAATTGGTTATTTATAGAGCCACTAAAATTGCACTGATGGAGTCTCTTGATGAGAGTTCATCGTCACAATAGTAAACACATGTACAGATACCATTGCGTTACAAAAATCCTACGTCAAATCTTCACATTTTCTCTTCAAAAACTATTAACCGTGGGATGTACAGGTACTCGTCCTTCTTTTTAATGTGAACAAACTTCAATCAGAATGTGTACAAGATCTTTAAAAAACATCTGTTTTTTAGACTAGCCAACGATAGAAATGACAGTGTAGTTATTTTTATTTCTTAAAAAAGTGGAAAATATCTATTTAAAATTTATTACAAATGTACATGTCTCTCTCTCTCTCTATTTGATGATTCCAAAATAAATTATTTATAAAAATAAAACCAAAAATGCCTTGTATCTATACAATAGTATATATGTGTACAATACATAATGTGCTGTCTACATTAATCACAAATGCACAAATAAGGGTGCAAAAATTTAGTACACAATTTTGTAATTTGCAAAAATTCTCGTGAATTTTTTGCTGGATGAAACTATCATCAAAACATTTCATGTCTCAATAGAGTAAATGCGACCACAAAATTTATGGCGAAAATCTCTACACAATTCTGGTGAAAATCAGACCAAAAAGTCTCAAAGGAATTTTGTACACAAAAGATGAGCGTAACACAGGGTCTAATGAAAAATACTACAAGTCGTATCTTAACTAAAGAATTAAAAAAAAATTATTTCTAAAGATATTCAACATTTATAGACCGTTTCTCAAGCAAATTTTTTATGTCCATTTTTATATGTATGATGTCTTCAGAGAGTTGCTAATACACATTTTACTTTTATACCATAAATATTATATTCACCGTATCGTGCTTTACGAATCAAGCAATAACAAGGCGTTATTACTGTACAAAACAATTTTTTCTGTTAGCACATGAGTTTTACAATTTATTATTACTACACCATGGAGGAGTCGTAGGCAATCATAGCACGAGGGGTAAATGTGAATTAATTTTAAAAAATTACGTATTTCCTCACCAACATTCTGAAAACTAAATTTATCATTGAAAATCATTAAGTCCAATTTATTAAATTAAAATGACACCTTCAATATAATAAAGACATTGTTGTCACATGGAGTAAAAAAAGGAGAGAGGAATCTTCACTTCCTTTATTCATAATCATCTTGTTGTACATACAAAAGAACGAGGGATATAAAATGTGGTAGCCTTGAGAAACACAGACAAGTACAGAACAGATAGATGAATTCGACAATGACAATTGTCAGCATCTTCATAGGTAAGCGTGCCGTTAATTCAGAAGCTGTAACTCTAGCCTCAGGTAGAATTATCCTCATGCTTTGGGACTCTCAACTAATTTTCTTAACAATGCACATTTTACACTACATGTAATGTACATATTAAGAGTCCTCATGCACATAATCTTCATCACGTCACAAGTACACACCGTTTGTAACCACAGAAAAATAGTGTACCATCTACACATAATATATATTTTAACGGGAAATGTAAAAAAAGACAAAAGATCTTGAGACATTGATAGAGGAATCAAACCAGTAAAAATAATACTTCCCCACAAACGACCAAGTCTTTGAAAGCTATAAAAACCTACACAAGGAAGAAAATATTAAACTTTAACTCTCAAAAATATCAACCATTCCGTGTACCATGCATTTTTATATCCCGACAGTAAAAAAACAACATGAGATTTACTCATCTTAATCATGCTCTTCTATTTTACTCTGGGTAAAAGAGGGGAAAATTTAAGGCAGTGCTCAGTAGAATATTTAACTGGAAACCATTTTGTTGGTTCTTCGCTCACTGGTTCCTAGTGAATTCTAATCACAACTATTGAAAAAAAAGTCACCAAAACTGATTAGTTTTTTTTCCAACTTTGAGTATTGTAACAAGAATATTAAAATCAAATTAATGACAAACATAATTGGGAATGAGTCATTAATGACTGGGGTATTGGGTAAGAGGAAGAAATGTCGCAGCAGTATCCAATGATGCATACTAAACACAGTGGAGTTTTACTAAAATTGCAAAAACTGCTTCACATTAATGTTTCTAATCATGACAAAGAATTATACGACAAGACAAAAACTGACGTTAAAACATAAAAGTAAAAATATCAAAAGTACAAGACATCAACATGGAAAACCACTGTTTATTTTTTTAAAATACAGCTACGCATCATCTTTTATTGTTTAGTATGAGATGAATGACCTCGAAAACGGAAATGTACATTTTTTGACAAGAACTCTCTTTTTTTTCTCTCTCTCTCTCCAAGTCAATCGTGATGTTAAGAATATCATGTTAAAATACTCTACATGATAAATTCACAAAAATTGTACAGCATATGTTATACAATGTGTGTAATATAAATAGCCAACTAAAATTTACTCTTGTCGATTTTAATTTTATGAAAAAAAAATTAAACCTTGTGCATTTCTCAATTATCATTCAAAAAATAGTTATCAAAAGGTACACTGGCCTTATTTGTTGTAAATTCAAAGAAAACTTACAAAGAACTTAATTCCCTTAGCCATCCAGTAAGTAGCTTCATAATCATTTATTTTGTGTCTACAAACCAAGTTTTTGTAGACACAAATCTAAGATTTTGTATTAAGTACATCTAGTGTATCTCAATACATTAAGTATTTTTAAAATGTGTTAACAACATTACAAAGTTCATGGAGCGTAAATTTGTTAACTAATATGTATACAAAGTCTATTATATTTATTTTCAACACACATAACAAGAGGACAACATATGTCGTGGTCTTGAAATTTGCATGTGTAAAGAACTTTACACTATCAACCCAAAGCAAAGATCGAGTAATGTTACTTAACATGCGATAATATATGATTGTAAATATTTGTTTATATATAATTTAGTAAAGAACAGACTAACAAACAAAAAACAATTCATTTGACTTTGTCTCTTCTCACATTTATCCATGACCAAATGATTTCTTAAAAAAGTCTCCACTTTTACAATATTCAATTGAAATAATCATAAAGTCTTTCAAGGAATGTACAATAATCATACCAATATTATTATTAATTTATTATACAATCTTGAACAAAAACACCGAAAAAAACCAATAATTTTACAGTTTGGCTAAGGCTATTAAATAATGTTGTAATAAGCGGTAGGTTCTCTTTTGTAATTTTTACTATATATATATATATATATGTATGTACATATGAAATTCATAGATGAGGATGAGTTTTGAAGGTCGAGTCAAGAACGTCACATTCTCAACTTGTAACTTCAATCAAATGAAACCCAGAAACATTTATTTTTCTATTTTTTCGTCACAAGTAAACACATTACTTGTCATCGTCATTTTTATACACAAAATCAACGTGACAAATATAAATAGGGAGGATAAACTGAACCTGAGTTGAAAATTGTACACAGATATTAAGGAATTGATTATGACTAAATCATATGCAAAATCAGTACGGAAACGGATGACGAATCACTAGTTAGCAAGCATCACTACAAAGGTGAATCACTAGCAAAGTATCAACTTAAATACATGAGCATGTAACCCCAACGCTTTTTATTATCCAGCACCGCTGATACACATACACATACATAATAATATATGTATAAGTATGCACATCGTTCAAATGACCTTGCTCATAATGTTGTTCTCTACAAATTATATTGAATCTCTATAGAAAAAGTCTTTTCGTAGCACAAGAGAGAGAGAGAGAGACTACCAATAATAATGGATTACCTATATGCGTGTTTTTGCAAAGACAAGAATAAATCCCAACCTGAGCCTGCATTAATCTACATGATCATCAATCTCATCATTTCTTGTGTAAAAAAAGTTTACCAAAATTTGTGTACAGAGTGTGCCCATGGAAAATGTTTAGTGTTTTTGAGAATGAAAAGATTGGGCAAATTTTCCAAAAATGGGAAGCCTAAAAATGTCAACTTTTCCTGTGGACACACTCTATTTACACAAGAACACAACCTCAAAACTAGTGATAGTCAACTACAATAAAAATAAAAATACAAACCCGTCAATAGAACAATAAATAATTTATTTTGATGATTTTTTGACATACACAACTTGTATAAACTTAAACTCAGGTGTGTTTGTGTGTGTGTGTAGTTTACGAATGAATTTGTACAAATATTGAGGAGCAGACACAGAGGGGCATGTACAAGATGAAACATGCCATGAAAAAAAATGGTAACACGTAAATACAAACCTTATAACTTATTCCCTCCTCAATTATATTCTGACGTGAAAAAATATAAATGAAAATACTCATCTGTCCTCTATTTTTACCATGTATGCACATGAGTTTTCACGACGACAAAATTCATTCAATAAATATTCATGGAGATGATATGGACCATGGAATGACAAATCCATGAAATCTATAAACTTCTTTTGAATTTTCTCATCCCTTTAAGCCACGACTAAATAATGAGACACTTTGTATCATAGTTCACAATGTGTACAACTAGCACACAAACACAAAGGAAAAAATGAAAAAAGTAGACTCAAACAGAAATAACATTGCCTACATCAACAATATAATTATAATGCTATGGACAAAAATAAACTAACTGCTTGTTTTAAATTGGATCATGAATAATAATTATGGCTATAATTTTATAAAAATAATTCAAACCTTTTTTTTAATTGTCACAAACAATTTCTCTGGGTCTGCTGATGTTGATATGTTAATTTTGTGATGACGTCGAGTAAATCGATTTCCTTCCAACACTTAATAATGAGACTGAGTCCAATTATTGGTACTTAAATGACACAATTAGAGAGAGACACTTGGAAACTCTATCCATGTCCACTGTCCCCCCAGTCGTTTTAGAAGTTGAGCTCAAAACAGAGGAAAATTCCAACTATGCATATGCTAAAGAGACGGGAGGGTCTTTTAGAAGAAATCCAATGACAAAAAACTTTATTTTCACCCTTGTTAAAAGTCTTATTAAAAGTCAATTGCCGTTAGGGTTTTTTGTGTCTAAGTGTGTTTGATTACGTGGTGTCATACATACATAGCACGACAAAATAACATTGCAACATTTCTATAGTTCACAATTCAAATTGAATGAGTGTAACAGTTTTTATTTTTTGTATACCAACCAACACTCAACATAGTCACTCTAACCACCTTTTCATACCTGGGTATGGGTAACGAGTCAAGTTTAAATGGAATAAACTGCGATGACAAGAGAATGAGACAACAAGAGCTCTACTTTTGTTCCTTGTTAATTAAAGCACATATTTACACAAGTAAAATATAATTTACATATAAACTCTATTCTATAATATATATATATATATATTAAATGACTGCAAATGTAATAATCAAATGACTCGTCATATCGACAATATGTAACACTTTCTTGGGCTCAATATTTGACCGACGATTTTAAATGAATAAATATAAGACTATTGAACCTAGACTTGAACCCCATTTTAGCAGTAACTTGTCAACAAGAATGACAGAGAGAGAGAGAGACAGAAAAAATAGAGTCAATGTTCCCTTCACAGTTCTAAGTTTAGATGACAAATCACATTTAATGTGAGTCACATTATGTGACATGGATGCTACTTAAAGTACATATACAAGATGCCTTGAGGGTTAAGGGAAAGTTAAAGTTCAGTCCTGATTGCCCATCAATACACTCACCATGTGTAGTGTAGTGTAGTAAGACCCCTCAACAAAATGGCTTTTTAAAATGTCCTTACTCCATAAAATTTTGTATTATTAAAATAATAATAGAACCACAAATGTCGTACCCAGTTAACTATACAACAAAACTCTCTCAACTTTAATTTTAACATTTGTAAAAGAGAGTCATGTGTGTGTTGGCATTATTTTCCTCTACTCACCTTTCCAACCAAAAATATTCTATCCATAGAGACAAGAGAGCATGCATGTAGTGTACAATGAGAAGATAATGAAACCAAAAAGTAATTCCACGTCGTCCATCCCTCACACTCTTGACAATTATTGACCATAAAGAAGACATATTTTGTGTAAAATTTAGAAAATCTTTGTCATAAAAACGAATGATGTACGAGGAGAAGCGTAATCAGAAATCAATAAAATATCATGATTTCAAGACAACATTATGCATTGTACATATAGTACATATGATACCAATATTCCTTGCTTATCTTTGGTCATAATGGTGATTGGAGAGTCAAGAAGAAAAAAACATGACGTTAAAAGACTCTCACAATAATATTTATCACAAATTGTAAAAGACAGCGCAATTTATCATGACCATCAAAAAACGTAGTGTACATATGTAGTACGTATTATCACAAACAAAATTTGACACCTCTACCACTTTAACTGTGTCTATCTGACATAACACAAGGCTAAAATTACAAGTCAATTAAACATGTCTCATTACAAGTATTATTGTATACACTTACACTGATATAAAGAAATATTATAATATGTACACAGTAAACAGTACAGACTATCGAGGCCAAAAACATTTTTGATAAAATTCAAAACAACAAAAATATACACAACTAATTTCAACACCACAAAAGTTTAACATACAAGACTTTATAATATATCTTTTATCGAGAGCGAGAAACACTGCTGAGACTGCAGTACTGGCAATAGCGAATAAAACTACATGATATTTACCCAACGATTATTATCAATTTTTTAAGAGAAATTAAAGAACCATGACTTGAATACTAAATTGAAACTACATGTCCATATACAGTGGACTCTTTCTAAACCGGACTTTTAAATTCATCTTCCGGGCCTTGTCTGGTTTCCAGAGTTTCTCTGGTGGGGTGGATTCTGCCCCGGACGAAGCATTCTTGCATAAGGTGAATAGGCGAGCACAACTAGTTTTAACATGAGCCAAATAAAATGTTGTCACATTCTTACTCCCTGACATAATTATTTGCTACATATAAAATGATTTTAATTCAAAAACAATTTAATTTTGGCAAAACCCGGGTATCGGTAATTCTTAGTCCGAACATCATTTTGAAAAAAAGAAAGCGATGGGTAGATTTTTGAAAAGACAAAATTGTGAATTTGCACCAACTTTGTCACACACTCAAAGAAAATATATAGAATAATATGAGACGGGTCTGGCCAAACCTGTACAGATATAGTGTGAGAGTCTGTGATCAATGATAAATACAGAGCACTACATGGAGGGAGTAGCAATAAAAAATAAGTAAATGTGATATGATGATGAATTTTCTCGGTCTTATCTCCACTTCATCAACATCAACTATCATGCTTTTATTATCCTTGAGTCAAAACTCTATATCTCAAAATACCCCCACACAAAAGTACAGAGCGCTCAATAAAGTTCTTGACAATCAGCTTTTTCTCTCGTAAACTCGTAATGTTTGAAAAGAAAACTGTCAAATGATGAGGACAAAATTTTTGCACATATTGTCGATTCTAAAATTATAAACTTGCAGTTTTTTTCAGAACAATTGTATGCCGTTATTTTTGTCTCGAAAATTAAGTCTACCTACAAAACACATTTTTGAGGTATATTGTATAGCGAATTTTTTAATTCTGACTAAAACTTTTAGTAAATAAAAATGCCAATTAACATTTCATTAATCGATCAAAGTAATTGTGTAAATGTTGTGTACGTAACAGACTTTCCGTGAGATTTTCCAAAAATTAAGAAAATCTTTCAATTTGACCGTCTAAACTTAAATGCCATGTTTACAACTTACTTAGCACCCTGTATATTTGTACATGAAGACAAAACACGAAACAAAATTACAACCGTTTGGCATATCATAATAAATATAAAACAAAACCATGGACTTTTCTCTCTGAATATATTATCCGTATAGTTATAGATACCCGACCAAAATTTCTAGACTAACCATGAGCATGACACTGAACTCTACAGATCATGCATTAAACATGTACACAGTGTCACATGTCAAATTTAACGATTCCAAAATCTCTTGCCTAAATTCAACACATGTGTAATGTAGTACAATCATGTACGTACATAACTAGTAACTAGGTTGAATACATTGAATTCAAAAATCAAAACACAGAAACTAGAGAATCATCTTCATTCTACAGATAAAATTTTTTCAAACGTGTCAACTATGAATGTTCACCTTGTGTCACCTTTCCCTGAGGAAAAGGTGACACAGAAGATTCCCTTAAAACACTCATATGAAGCCACAAAAAACTACAATGGAAAAATATTGCAAGCTAATATTTATAGTCATATATTCCAAATGCGACAAAAAAGACCCAAAAACTAAGCACAAAATTGGCACATTCCAAATTTTGATCAGCTTCCTTACGAATATAATTGTTAACTTTTTTATCCACCTTTTAACTTATATTGCACGACTACGATTAATATTTAACATTTGTCTAATCATTCATCAATTATGTTAATTTCATCTCAACATGACACGAAGAGGAAATATTTTATACAATTCTGTATTTTTTTTGTCGAAAATTTATAATTTGTGTGCTTTATTATTTCCAGCTAAATTATTGATGAATCCAGACAACTATTGTACATTGATGGTTTAGAAAGCCTTTGTCAATATTAAAATTTATTTTGTACATTGTCAACATTATTGTTATGATGAGTAAGTACCTACGCAGTCTACGGCGTATTTTCTATTTCCTGCATATGTGTTTATAGAGATGCACACAAATTATTAATATTTTTATTTCTTCCTGTTGCGACTGAGCATTTTAAGTAAAGAGTAGTATAAAATATGTTGCTCTCAATATTATTTCCTTTTTCAATTGTTGATCATTGTACATAGGTATGTATATAATATTTACTCGTACTAGGTATATGGTTATAAATGTTGACGTTCTAAATCAGATCAAAGGACAATAATTTGGATATGCATTGCCTACATCAAGTCAAAAGGGATGGAACAGATTATACATTTATCAATACTTTAATAAACAAAACTAATATCCTAGTGATGGCAGTTTCACAGCTGTTTAAGCAAGAAAAAACAACTTACACTACAATCATAATAAAGTTGTACATTAAACTAAGTACATACATATGTGTATGGCATACACAACTTGAGTGTTGACGATGTCACCGTATATATACTTATGACAACTACCACCTAACTGTAACAATCATTTATTACTGCAAATCAAATAAAGAGCGATAAATAAAAATATTGTAAACACTTCCGTGTTAACAAGCCCAAGATATTCAACGTAGTTTGCCATTTTACTTGTACTTAATTTATTTATTTTGTATTATCATTTTGGACAAATTTAAAGTTTCAACTGCGATACTAAAATTGCTGTGATAATAAATTATTCTTCAGGAACTAAGTCAGTTGACAACAATATAAAAAAATGCCCTCGTTGTGCTTTAAAGCCTTTGTCATGTTATTTTGATCTCGTTCATTTTATAAGAAATTTTTTAAAATGGTGTAATTTAAATGTTCACAGGAGTCATAATTGTCCCTGTTTAACAATATATTATTGTTCATCCTATATAAAGTTTATTTTATTTTAGCCCAATGGGAAGTTTTATTTTTGAACTCTTCACTTTTGTGAATGAAAAGGTGTTAACCAAAGGTTCCCTTTGGTTAACATGATTTGGAGCATGATTAATTCTACTAAACCAATGTTGACATTGGGGCTTCAAATGACCCTTGGAATGTCTCCGAGACATTGTCAACTAGTTTTTAGCCATATTGCCACTTTATTGGGCCACAATTGATTCAAATAATGGTCTACATGAAGACCTGGATCTTGATTGGCAACATTTTAATTTATAAAAAAAAATCATAAAAAATCGATCTTTTGACCTTTAACCTTCCCCCTCCCCGTAAATTTTGACCTACGTACGTCACTGATTTTGGAGAGCTTATTTTTTTTAGTTTCACCCCTGGCCTAATGGAATACGGAAATGAATCCATGAAGATAAGGGTCCCTTATTAAGGGAAGATTATTTTGTGACCCCTACAAAACCAATCGGCTCCTAATTTTCACTTATTTGTACAGTAACTTTTTCCTCCTAAGATGAATTTTCCGACAAATTTTTGACCCCTAAAATAGCTTATTTTGTCTCAAAGTATTTTTTTCTGGCCCAAATAAATCAAAAAAATAAATCATTTGACCGCTAAATTTTAATCTTTTTACAGTATTTTGCACAGTTCTGTGAAATACATACAAGAGATAACATGTGAGTTCATGGCTCATGGATGCATAATTATTTAGAAAGGGGTAGGTAATACTGATTGTGAGAGTCTCTCTCAGAGAGAGATTCAGCAAAATTTTAAACACAAATCTAATGAGATTTATTCATTTGTTCGATAAAAAGTTGTCAACTTGACAATGTCAAGTATGCATAAAACGTAAAAAATTTATAAATTATATAAAAAGATTTCAAAAATAAAACTTCTATTATAGAATCTAAAAACCTTGTCAGAAAATATTGTTTAAAAAAGTCCACGTGGATTACGAATCTCACAAGTTTTAAAATTTAGTAGTCCTGTCAAATTTACGACTTTTACCAGTGGCAGTCTCTGGAGTAGTCCCAAAGCTCTTCTTACGGGTATTACTGCGTGTATAAGAGCGACGAAACTCTCGTTCTTTCCTAATAGCTACAACAACGTTCTTCATGAGCATCTCCAGAGTTTTCTTTCTTTTCGGGTCCTTTTCATCTGCGAAGGTATTGTCAAGTGCCGTTCCAATGGAACGAAAATTAATTGAGGCATCGTCCCAACCATAGCGTCTTATCTGATATGGCACATCCTGAAATAAGTTAATAAAAATGTTGTTTTGTTTTATATTATTGACAATCAAAAAAAGTGATGACGAGGTTGCTTTATTGCTTACGTCAAAGGGAGTATCTTTGTCCAGATCATACGAGTCAATAAATGCATCAATTGCTTCTTGAGTATTATCTATTTTAATGAAAAACAATGCTCTCAAGAATAGCAACTGGGCCAATTGGTTAGCAGTCCATGGATATTGAAGCTCTTTGGTAAAAATCTCCACTAATTCATCTTTGCGGCTCACAGCATCTCTCATCAGACTTTGAATTAGGCAGGCTAATGAAGGGAAATTTTCTTCACCAGTGGAGCATTCTACAGCTTTTTTGAAATGGCGAAGCGCATCTTCATACTTTTTCTGAAAGATTGAAACAGAGTTTAAAATGATTTTGTATTAAACTACATGTCAGAAAATTTTAATACAGTGGAAAATTCAAGTAGTTACAATGATTTTTTAAAAATAAGATCTTACGTTGGTCAGATATAGTACACCTAAGCGATGATGGGCCTTGGAGGAATAAGGATGATATTGAAGGCAACGTTGAAGACATTTTTTACCAAGAACAAAGTCCCGATATTCATATGGAAAAAGTACTGTGAATATCTCACAAATGATCGTATTTATCCTAACTTGAGTTGGACAAGATTTCAGAATAGACCTGTTTAAAAAGTTAAATAATTAGGCATATGAACTAGAAATAACATATGATACGTAATTGTACTAATTAATATTGTATATTCACTAACTCTGTCTGCATTTTCACAAAAGTCACCAAGCTTTCCATAGAAGTGAATTTATGGTCACCATAAGTCACTGTCGTCCAGGGCAAATTATTACTAACTCGAACTTTGACCATGTCAGCCAACAGAAAAATTTCACCGGCCATACAAAGCACATTGTTAGGTGCCAGACGATTCGCCATGAGAGTGGCATTCTTCTCCTCTTCCCCTGGGTCCCCTTTTGTTTGATAGTGGTGATAATTGCCTTGTCTTCTCTGATATCGAAGAACTGTTTGTAAGCAGTAGTACCATTCATGGTAGGCAGGATCCATGTCGATGACCTTAAAATTAAAAGAATCATGTCTTTTGAATCACGTTCCTTTGTATTTACATGAGTATATTTGATTTAAAACAACTTTACTTTTATTGTACCTTTCTTATAAGATCAATATGCAATTGATCGTCAGATCTCATCAAACCGAAAAAGAATTGCTTCATTCCATAAACTCCAGCCTGTCCTTTCAATGACAAACTTTCAAAGTCGGTTATACTAGAAAGAGATTTAGCATCTTGAAAGAACAATGGATGATCTTCATCTCTCTTTTGTTCAACTTCCCTTTCTCTGTTTGATGTAAACAAACAGAGAATATCGAATACGTAGTCAAAGGATTCTTTGTAAAACATCGGGAAAGTCTTCTTCTCTTCACATCGGGATATAAACATTTTAGCTTCTTCCAAATTGTCCCTTGCGTCTTCAAACTTGTCAACTTCTTGATAAAAATATACCAATGCTCCCAGATTCACAATGTGCTCGTAACCATTTTGTTGGAACTCACTGTCCAAATTTCTAGCTGATCCTCTCAACACTTTACCCTTGAAGGGTGCATCTTTTCTTTCAATTGACTCAATCCATTCGAGAATTTGATGGTCAGTCTTCACAAAATTTGGACGACATTCTCGTAGCCAGCTCATGTAACATTCCTTCTCACTCAATTCATCACAGAAATCTTCAATCTTTAGCGTTGAAATTTCAGAAATGACCTCGTCGGGGGAAACTGACTGAACAGGGGTTGGGTCAGCCATGATATGTTTGAACCATGCGAATAATTTGACCAAAATAATTACGAAAACCAGGAGAAAAATATGGCTCAGCATTTTTGAATCCTCTGACCTCCGCCGTAAATTTTTTGTTCTATGACTCTATGAATTCTATGGGTAAATCATTAACTGAAAAGAAAGTTGTCAGTGATTTTCCAAAATTCTTCTTCTTTATGTGTTCAACTCATTAAGTATGATGAGAATTTTTTACATAAAATCATTTCACTTTTATTTACTTTTAAATTCAATTTTTTAAATAGGAAGGCATTATCAAAAAAATTAGCCGTGAATTTACATTTTGGCTTTTTTTAATGGAGTCCAAGTCATCATCATGAGCAATTATCCTAATCCAAAATCCGTGTCTACAAAGATTAAATTACAATGAGATTAAATTACCTAAATTATAACTTTTTAAATATAAAATTTATATTATAATTATGTACGTGGTTTTGAGTCGCATGTGGTCACATTCCATTTCCAATCACAAACCAAAAGTTCCGTATTGAAAACTAATTCTGCTGGACATTCAAGGGGATAAAGTTGACCGTTCCAACATTTGTAAAAAGTACTACAATTATTTGGATTTGGATAAATGTAATTTGGTTCCGACGTACATTCCTTCTTTGCAGGAACCGTTGGAATTTGTGACACGGTAATTAGAGTCACGGTTGAATTTAATTCGCTCACTTCCGTTGAATTGGAATCACATTCTACCCAATTAAAATTTAATATTGAAATAATCGTCATAATTAAAACTGTGCAATAAACGTTGAAATTCATAATGAATTATTTATATGCTGATTGTTTTTAAATAATTCTTCTCCAACTAAATTCTCAACTAGAAAAAAGAAATCAACGAAGAGAGAGAACTGGAGAGTTTTATTAAATTTTGTAGTCTGTCCAGAGTATGAAATTGTGATATAAAATAAACGAAATAAATAACCTTCATCTGAATAGGTTACGTGAGGAGTGAGTGAACATCTTAAGATAGAAGACTTGAATTTATCTTATCACAATTACTAATTTTATTTATGTCATACTTTACATGATACACATTGTAGTGATGGTTGTAGCATTATTATCATACCTTTACTATAAATACAAATTATTTTTAAAATTTAAATGTTGTATAATATGTGGACTAAAGAAGTAACTTTAGAGGCACAAAAGTGCTAATTAATTCGTGTCCTTGTCATTTTTAAATGTAGATAAATATTTTAAATTCTCACAGTTATCATCATATTTACATTTTACATGGACTAGTCTAGAGAAATATTTCAAGGTTTCATCCTTTCCATTTTAGTCTTATTACATTTAATAAAAACAAATATTTTATAGTCAAATTAATTCAACGAGAGTAAAAAACAGTGTTAAAAAAGATGTGGAGACTTGAAAGCTATAGGGTCTGCAACTGATTAAAATTAATCAGTATCTTTAGCTTCCGTGTCAGTATCCTCTCGCTTCTTTTGACCTTTAATCTTTTTAGTCTTGCTTCCTTTTGACCTTTTCTCAATGTCTTCTTTCTTACGGCTTTTTCTTGACTAAAAGGACAAAATTTGTATAGAATTTTGGAATAATTTAAATAAAAAATAATATTCATAATTACTGTGATGCTTGATCTTGACTTGTCATCAGGTAGTGTGATTAGTACTTTATTCTCTCTTTTGTTCTTGAGTCTTTTCTCCTTGCGGGATGTTCTTGACCTTATACTTCCGTCCTTGGAGGATTTAGACTTTGACCTTTGTGACCTCCTATTAGTGTCACGGGAGGATAGACTCAATTGATCTGACTGACTTTCCGTTGGTCCTACAAAGGCATTCTCTTGTTGTTGAGCACTGAGGAGGAAGCTTTTCTCACTCTGAAAAATTAATTTAATTAAAATTAATTCCTCTGATACCTTCAGTCATTCTAAGGGACTCTTACCTCAAAGATGGCCAAGGGATCATAAAAATGAGTATCCTTGAACTTTGACCTTAATTTTTGTAGTTTGGATATGAGAAAAATTTTGTCTTCAGACTCCATTTTCATGACTTTCTTGGTTGCAGTTGTTTGTTCTCTATTTACGACTACGACACCGTACAAATAGTACAAAATGGTCATGCCAAGAATTTCTAAAGGCATGTAGATACTGGGAGAGTTTATGTGTTGAAGAATTATTTCCACGACGTGAGATCTCTCCAATTGTTGTGTCACAACTCTCCAGGGGTACCTACAAAAATTAATGTCAATTTATTTTTATTAAAAGTTGTCCTTTGGTGACTTACGGGTACTCTGAAAATGCTCCACATGCAAGGGACGGTTGAAGTATTCCAAGGACCACAATTAAAAAAGCGGCGACAACTAAGAGAGACACAAGTTCGCCCATCTGAAAAATGGTCGATGTTCGAGCCACTCTAAATGAAATGACAAAAAATTTTTAGTAGAATTTAAATGAAATATAATAATTAATAATTATTGTGTCATAAATAATTTAAAATTATTATTACCTATGACTTTCAGGACTACCAACACAATTATGGAGAACTGCAAATTTCTTCACTGAAATTCCAAAAAAATTCAAGACTTTTTAGTTACTTTCAAAATAAAATTTACATAAATTTTTGCAGAATAAGACTGACGATAAAAAGTGACGACAAGATAGAAACAAATGAGGAATGGATAAGCCGGAGCAAAGTAAAATCCTACCCAACATAAAACTTGTGCGTTAATGATCTGAAAAATTTAAATACAATTAATTAAATTGCATTTCCATTTTTACTTGACAAAATAATTGTGGTTTTTAGTATACGTCTAGACTTTGTCGAATAATATTAAATCGAAGGGTTCCAATTCTTCTCATTAATTTAGATCTTTTACAAATCTTCCCCATGGCTTTTCTCAACGGATCCACAATGAGAGTGAGCAGTACTTTGACCATCAATTCGACAAAGATGACTCTTAATACAAAAAACAATTCAGTAGGTACAATAAAATAAACAAAATAATTTTTTGTCTTTACTTGTACAGAGCCTGTCCAACGAGTGATTCCCAACAATAGTGGACCTTTTTATGTCCGTTCTTGCACTGAACACAAGTATTTGGTTTGAGTTGACAATAATTATTTGAGAATATTTTATACGTTGTCAAAATAATGGCCAGGAGTCGGACGGTGAGGGATCGAAAAAGAACTGCAGTGGTTGTGACCTCCAGACTGTACTTTTCAAATCGACTCAACTACCCATAAGTTGAACATGTTGTACTTAATGAGGATGAAGCAAGTGTTTTGGTATTTAGTTAAAATAGACAATAAAATATTTGTTAAACTTGCTTTGATGAAAATATTTGGCAGAATAAAATTTGCTAGACTGATAGCCAAGGACGGGAGTAAACCCCAAAAAATTGTTGTAAGATATTTCTTCACTGTCTTGACCCCTTTTTCCGCAAGTACTTCATCAGAATGCTCATAACTGTAGTCAGCCAAAAAAGCCATCCCCACTCCGGTCAAGACAATTATTATTAGTGTTCCAATTATAATTAAAATTCGTACAAAAACTAAACTCAATTCCGTTGGGGGTTTTGCTTTTGTCTATAGTAAAATAATTTTACTAAAACTATTAATTAATACTCATTTAACATATAATTTAATTATTTAAGTATGCACTTTAATAATATTTAAATTGTGGTCATTATGAAAAATAATGTGTACCATTGCTTTAGCCCTTTTAAGAGAGACTTTGAGTTCATGCAGCCACAATTTTCTACGAAATCTCGAGTCCTTTTCATCTTGAGCTCGATGATAATAACCACAAAAGACAAGGTCAGAGAAAATGGCTGTCTCACTCTCTTTATTTTTGACTATTTGCTGAAATTTTCAATTAAAGAAACTCGTGACCATTTTCTACTTCAGATTGAGGGTGAAAAAACTGACTGTACCATAATTCCTCGACCAATGTCCGTAAAAAGGACCCAAAGGGAGAAGGCAATGATGATGACACATGAGAAGGCATACAACATAGATATACAGGGTGAATTTTTCCAAAGTATATGGGAGTGAACGGGGACAATTTCCCCAACTTTACCATGTTAAAAGATT
>JAQIVZ010000698.1:0-53470 GCA_034700945.1 Arrhopalites spinosus | reverse complement strand
AGTAGTACCTGGTAAGTTAATTAATCTTCATTGTGTCATTTCAAAAATTATAAATAAATTCAAGATACTCGAATGTAAAGTTGGAGAAGATAAGAATATTAATTAAATGTTAAAAAGTTGAAGATGAAGATAGTTAAAAGAAGATGTCGGCGACATGCCTCGTCTTTCTCATCAATTCGCACTGCTGACTCCAAGACTAAGATGGCGTGGACACTGCTGAATTTTTCAATGAAATCTTTGTTCATCTTCTTCATCATTGAAAAATAAATAATGCTTAATTTGCATACAAAACTAAACAGAAAAAAGTAATATACGACTAGTTGATGTCATCCTGTCACTTGAGTTGACAAATTTATATTTTTATTATGCCCCACCAGTAACTGTCGTCTCTGTCAAAGAGACTACTCGTCTTTTATTTAAATAGAACAAAGAAAAAGGACAATTTATTGTGATATGCAAAATGGACAAAAATGAAACATAAAAATGCTTCCTCAATTTCATCATTTTTACACGAAAATCTCATTCATCATCCCCAACACTTTTTTTAACAAAAAAAGAAAAAAAAACATTTTCAAAATATTAAGATCCTTTATAATATAAAATCCGTTTTCTAAATAAAATTAAATAAAATTTCATAAAATAAAATAAATAATTCAAACTGAGAAGGAAGTGACATGTATCTCTCCTTTTTCCAGACTTTAGTTTTCATTTTCATCATTCCCTCTAAAAAACTATGGGAGCAGGAAGTTGATGGGTAGTAAAAAACAGATAAAAACTGTTATAATAAATTAATGAGAAGCTGGAACAAGGAAAAAGAAAGAAGAGAAGAGACGCCAACCAAAAGAAGATTATTTTTCAATCTTCTTCTTTTAATGATTGACGTCTTCACCTTGCCCTCAATTAAAACGACCTTTCATTTTTTTGCACCTTTTTGAACATCAAAATCTTCTTACTTTGAGTGATACCTGAGCCCCCCCCCCCCCATATTTGTAGTGTTTGAGACTTGTATGTACAGATACACCGTCTACACTTTACACTATCTTCTGTAGACTTGCATGTATCATTTAATTGTCAGCTAAAAGTTAAAAGCTTATACGGAATAAATTAGAGAGATGATTTGCATAAAACTTTTTGAGCATTCTTCACTCATCTTCATCTTATTTAACAAACCAATTTCTATATTCCTTCTCAAGGAATATATTTATCATATTCTACAACAAAATTCAATCTTTTTTTTCTTGTTGTCCTCCTCAAATAAAAACACCAAAATCATTTTTTTGATTTGGACATTAATTCCAACAACTACACTCCACTCACACTTGACAACTCCTCTCTTTTTTACTGATATCTATACTCTTGATGATATTGAAAATATTTTTTTGAGTGTTACAACTTGTCTAGAATCAGAATCATCTTTTTCAAGCCAATTTTTTATGCAAATTTTGAGGGGGGGGGGTGTTAAATAAAAACACAGTTAACTTAAGTAAATACATAATACTGTAACTTGTAAGTGAATACTTACAGTTAGTAGTCATTCTGGAAATATTGTTGAGAAAAATGTAAATTAAATTGTGAAAAAATTCTATTTCTATTCAATTGATTCCTCCACCTTTTTTCATTTACAATAAATTTCAATCTTATGAAATTATGATTATTGTGATTATGAAATTCTTAAATATTTTGAATATTGAGTAGTAGATTAGTAAAATTCATTAGAATATGTACATTATAGAGGAATGTACATTCTTTATAGATTTTTATTTTTTTTGTAAGAAAAAATATAGATTCTTATTTCTTTACAAATAAAAAAAAAGTTGACATTAATAATTTTTGCAAGAAAATATTAATTATCTTTAGGTTCATGGTAATTCAAAGAGTATAAACATCACAAGGAGTTTTATATTTAATAATAATAATAATAATAAAAAATTCCCAGAATAATAATGGAAATGAAAAAAAATAATATAATGAAGACCAGAATTATTCATTTAATTATAAAAAAATAAAAAACTAACTGGCACAAAGCTCTTGCGATTGGCGGTCTGGGTGGATTGGAAAAGTTTCCAGAGCAAAGCTAATTAAATTTAATGGCTATATATGTACCTCATGATGGTAATATATTAATAGATGGGTAGAGAAGGAGAATGGGGGATGATATTTGTTTTTTCCATGGGTTTTTTTTGTCAGCAAAGTCAACTTTAATTCTTCAAAGAATCACGACGTCTTCGTTGTTGCTCAGCAATCTTCTCCAACATGGCGACGAGCTTAGTTACGTACTCTAGAATAATTAAAAAGATAATAATTTTAATTACTGTAAAACTCACATCAGATTTCTAGAAAACTAGCAACTGTTATATTTACCTGGTACAGGGGGTGCGGTTGGAAGATGATCTGTAAAAATGTTAATTAGAAAATGATAAAATAATATTCGTCAAAACTGAAATTCTTAGAAAATGTTCAAAATTACCTCCTTTTGGTTGGAAACTGAAAATAATTTTTAAAAAATTAATCAGTTATTATCACCCATTAAAAAAAGGATTGAGATTAGTTGTAAAACATTTTTAAACAACAATTTTTGAAACTTTTAATTACCCATTTTCATCAGCAATGTAGGTTACCTGAAAAAAATCATAAAAAAATGAATTACGATCAGTAAATTTTACTTTCAACGATGATTTAATTTGTTTCCTTGTCAAAGTAAACTAACAGTGATTGGAGTTCCGTCTTCTCCTCTGGTGCTGTAAGAGCCTTCCATGACTTGGATTCTAAAGAAAAAAAATAAAATGAAATGTAATGGTTTCAATTTAAAATCTTAGTTGAACCTCCTTCCACTAAACAATCTTCTAATGTACCTGTCATCTTGAGCGGCCTCGGGATTCTTGATGTATCCTACAAGAGTGTTAACAAGTATTAAAATAATCTCAAAAACTATCAAGAATAAGTCTCTCAACGAAAATGACACCAATTTAATTACCTTTTTGGTCAACCTTTGTCCCATCACTTAATTCGTAATTCCACTATTTAAAATTTAAACAATAGTTAGTTCTGTAGTTCTGTGTTATCAAAATAGTCAAAATATCCATCGTACAAGTTTCTAGGTATAAAAATCATGTCAAACTTACTGCAAAAGTTCCAGCTCCATCATTCTCATTGGCTTCCCGGAGGATGGTGACCTTTAATACAATGAAAAAGTTTCTTTTAAAAAGCTGACCTTGTTTCAAAAAACAACTTGCAAGAGAAATTATCTCTCCTGTGCAAAACACTTAAGATTGAACCAACCTCAGGTTGTTCTTGTGGTCGGGCCAAAACCGCGACAGCGAGGCAGACAGCTGCAAGAGCCTAAAAATATACACAACACAATTAAAATATCTCGTCACTTTTTTTAAATCCTTCCAAACAAAATTTTCAACAAAATAATGGAATCCTTAAAACTTTGGGTTTTTATTTCTCAAAAAAATCACAAAATCCAAAATGAGCACTGAAGAGTCTTCAGTGAAGACAGGAAAGTAGAGACGAAACACTGACTCAAAAAACAAATTTGACTTAATGATTACAAAAAAACACTTACGTATTTAAACATGACTGAAGATATTTTTGTCTAGTTATAGTAGTTGTTGGTTCAGGGCACTTGAATCAATTGATGTTGAATTTGAAATCGGAAGCCCTTTTTGTACTCTTCGAGATTATCACTGACATTCACAAATTTTAATATCAATTGTATATATATATATTATTTTATTCCACAAATTCTCTAATTTGTATAAAAAAATATAAGATATATATATATATATTATTTTGGCATAAATACATATTCACATAAATGTCCCTGCACAATTGGGAGTCATCATATCGTCATCAACGATATGATGTTGATGTTGAGATGATCATCACCGTCCCTTGTTTGTATTGTTCAAGATTAGACATGTCACGTCTCTATACTCTGTACAGTGTAAGACCATCATGTAGTTGGTCATCTCTAACTCATGGTTTACTGTATAATTATTACTGATTTGACAAGAGAGTTAACTCTACAGAGAGAGAGAGAGAGTCCATCCTACGCCAAAAAATTTGCCCCTTATCACACACAATGTCCATAAAGACATACTACACATATATCTATGTAGTGTCGATATTAATAAACATGTACAAATATCTTTATACAAATCTATGTAATGTTTGGTTAGTTAATAATATTTTTTTTTACTTTTTTACATGTTTAAAAAGATTGTCTCATTGTATTGGACTCTGATGACCAATGATTAGCATAAACATGTGCCATTTCGTCTTTTTAAGAGAGCCAAGAATCAAATAAAAGTGAGAGAGGCCGACTGACCAGCACATTAGAATCCACAGAAATTTTTATGGCCCCACATTTAAATCTCTTCAATGATGATGGTCAACTATGCATGAGCATGTATGATGACAGGTCAATATCACTTGTGTGCATAATCATATGATGCATAGTGTGGTGTGTGTGTGTGTACATATTAAGTGTCATATATTATAATCATATTGATACAATGAAGATGAGCATCAAAGTGTCTCATCCTCATCATCAACTACATCTTATCACCCTCCCCTCCTCCCCCTCTTCTTCTAATCTTTAATCTCATCCCATTCATTATCCCAGTATCTACATTCTCATCGTCACTCCCTGTCATCTTCTCATTAATTATTACTAACAAATTACCCTTTTTTTTACCTCAAAAGCACAATTTTCCTCTCTCTCTCTCTTATGGTCAAAAATGTACACTCTCCTTTTTTATATCAAGTCACTGGAATATGTGTAAATTGTATAATTGACTTACATATGGACTCTCTCTCTCTCTCTCTCTAATCAAATGTAATAATTATGAGAGAGAGAGAGAGAGGAAAATGCATTGAAAAAAAGTGAGGGCTTATTATTTATGCAAATATAAATTATATTAACCAATGAAAAATTACTTAAATATTACTTTATAGTAATATTTTAGTTTCTTTTTTACAAAAAAAAATCATATTCGACTGTACTTTGTATGTACAAAGTAACTTTACATTTTTTTCCCTCTTTTTTCTTTGAACTTTAGGAATTACTTAGTAAAAGGTGAATTTTCAATTTGATAATGGAAATAGACTAAGGTCAACGAATGACCAAAATGTTTTTTAGAAAAAAACATGGAGTGGCCGTACACACACACACACATAGGACTACGACTACTACATAAAACATAATGAAGAGGAATTTTATAGCTTAATTTGAATTTCCATGAACATAATAATAATATTATTCTCTAATTGTTTTGATACATTACATTATAAATTCCATGTGGTGTGTCGCGTAGTGAATTCTTTAGTTTTCTTTTTCAAAGTTAAAATAATATTCACTATTTTATGTATGGAAATTTTATATGAATGAAGACAGGACGCGGTTGGGCCCTTTTCATGTGTACATACACAAAATATTTTACTACAAAAAAGACAAGTCAAATTGGAGGATTATTCACAACATGAAAAATCTTGTAGTTGATAGAGATGCGCTAATGCGAATGTAATTTAATCATATTATTTGTCTTTTTTTATAGAGAGAGAGAGAGACTTCTTGAGAGTGTACAAACAAGTAAAGATGGTTATGCTCAAATCTTTTATCTTGTGTCTGGGTCAACTAGCCATTAAATTAGACCCTCTTCTCTCTCTCTCTCTCTCTCTCTCTCTCTCTCATACAACTTATTTTATTATATAACATGTACAGATCTCTCTCTCTGTCCTTTTCCATCTCTTTGTTGAATAACAAAAAGTTGGCAGAAAATCTATGAAAAAAAGATGTTAAATACAAAAACACACACTCCTCTTCATTTTCTTTGTAGAAAATGATGGAGACGACAAAGTCACACAACACAAGATAAAAAAGTCTCAAAACAGTAAAAAAAAATGATCAATGAATTTTAACTGTAGTCCGTCTACAATTTGTCTCTTTAAATTGACACGAGAAAAAACTAAACTTTTTTTTAATAAAACATGAAAACGTTCCCCTCTTTGTCATTTTCTTCGTTATTTCGTTCCAGTTTCTCTATTTTTGGACATATCTGTAATTAAGCTCCATTTCTTACCCAACGCAATACCTCCCCCCCCCTCCATCCCAATAATCAAAAATGTGCAAGATTTAAATCAAAATTTAAATTAAAAATAGAAGAAAAAGAGGAAATTAATTTAGGCAAATAAAAAAAAAGATACCCCAAAAATAATTCATTGCATTTTTTTATGCTTTTTAACTGCATCTCAACCTCAATCATCATTTCCAACCTTTTAAACTAAAAGTACAGTCCTTGATTGATTTAATCTCTCATCTCTCTCTCTCTCAGTTTATATTTTGAAGGTAAAGATGCATCTGATGCACTCTTCCATATTTGTGGAATTTGGCTACACTTAATTGAAGAATGAAATAAAAAAAAATATTTATATCTTTTTGATTGATTGAAAGTAAAAGTTGAGAAGGACTTGGAATTAGGAAGGTTCTCTCTATGAAAACCCTTTGTTTCTCCTAGTCGTTTCATCACACACACACACGAGAAAAATCTACATGAATAAACAAAAGATGATACTCCCAAAAAAAATGACAAAAAAATTGCCCATGAGACATAATCAAAAAATTATACACCATCACTATCACACACGCACTTGAATGCAATCTTGATTCATGTCCAGTTGAGAGAGAGAGAGAGAGAGAGAGAGAGAGAACTTGAATGCACGACATGAGAAAATGAAGATTGAGGGTCAATTAATGACCACAATTTTTTTATGTCTATTCATATTCATAATTTGCTCATCACTTCCGAAAAATTCTCCAGTTACCTTTTCCCTCCTCAACAACCATTTTTTTAAAATGAAGGGCTGTATACCTGTACAGATATACAATTTATTAATTCAGTTGACCTCGAATAAAAAAAGCCAAAATAAAGAAAAAAAAATTTGTTATGCTTCTTTTGAATCATTTAAATGTTGAGAAAAAGATGAAGGATTGTAAATTTAATGAGACAAGTTGACATGATGAGGCACCTTGGAAGATTAAAAAAGAAGATTTTTGATCTCTCAGGTACACCATTCAAAAAAAATATACCCAAAACAACTCACTCGCATGCATCACAATTTGCATTCAACCATGTGATCTTCTCGTGATTACATTTTACAGAAAAATTGGAAAATTTATAGAAGAGAGAGAGAGAGAGGGCATGGAATTTTACCAAAATATTTGTCATAAAAAAATCCCTCATTTTTAAGCCTAGGACTCATACAGTTCTAGACATCAAAAAAAATTATTGATGGTGTGTTGACATTAACTAATATAAAAGATGGACCAATGAAAATCAATAAAATTATCTAATAGAGAGACAATAGACGAAGAAACAATTAATCAAAAAAAGAGTGAGGAGTATCATTAATAATTAGCCTGTCAATGTGATTTTTTTGTCTCCATTTTACACATTATGGAAGGATTTTCGTAAGCTTCAAAAACCACAGTAAAAAAAACTAAACAAAGAAAAGCTCCTGTGATGAGAAAGGGGTGACAAAGACAAGAGTCAAGAATTATTATTTTTTAGACAAGAGAGAGAGGAATTGAATAGAGAGAGGAACAACTTGTTCTTGTTTGGACTTGAGATGAAGAAGAAGATGAACGAGAGGGAGGGAAAAAGGAGGTCAGGCACATGCAAATGGTAAAAAAAATGTTTTATTCCTCCTGTGACCAACGTGTTAGACACAACGTGGTGTACTCGACATTTAACAAAGTAAATTGTTATGAGACTTTTACTCTCATTGAAATTGAAACGTTACAAGAATTCGCAATATATTGGAGCCTCCTTCATTATTTAATCCATCCACTGCTTTTTTTTGCCAGGTATAAATGGAACAAATCCCAAGCCTTGTTGTCTCTCCTCTTTTTTCTTCTTCTCCCCCTCATAGGATGATGATGTCATTCATCATTAAATCATTTTAATAGCCTATCATTATCATCATCTCAATTCTCCATCTTTAGGTCTTCTCCCTTACAAAATCCAAATAAAAAAGAGGAATGTATCCTATTATTATCTTCCATTATCATTTACATGTGCCTACAGTTTGATGGAGGAGAGAGAGAGAAAAACAATATTAACTCATTTAAAACTTGTACAGACACCGTAAATCTTGTATTGATTGCCGTGCCGTGGGCCACAAGAGATTTTTGGCAACATTTCTTAGCTCTTGAGTTCTGTCTTTTAATAAATTTATGTAAACACACTCTAAGATGCTGGGTGGCAAATATCAAGAGCGTTTACGGTATTGATATTACTGTAATATAATATAAACAAAGAAACACTGGACAGCTTACAATTTAAACTAAACTCTCTTCAATTTAATTTAATAACTATAGTATTTATTACTTACGTGTATATGACCTACTCAATTGTTTACAAATTTAGATGCGCAACCTTTGTCACGTCAGATTGACCGTAGTAGGTCAACATAATTAAAATCTCATCAATTTGTAGATTTTATAGTTAATATTTTAGGTGTATGTGTGTGCATTCTATTTATTTTAAAAATTGGACTAAAATCTTTTAGTCTCAACTTTTTTGACTCAAATTAATTCAAAAATTAAAGGGTCATCATCATGTCGGACAAGTTCAACATTTTACAAATTGCTTCACATGTCAATCAACTAAGCTTTGATCTTTTTTACTATAATACATCATGCAAATGTTATCTAATTGTGTAGATTGACACTAAAATAATTAAATTCTAGTACAATTTGAACGTTAACTAATTTTATGAAAGGTATACGACAATTACTGTTATGGTCAATACCAGTAATTTGTACAATGGAGCACGAGTGTTGATTGCAATTTGTAATTTACCAATAACATTTTGCAGTTTGTGATCAAGTAAATGATCATGATCATGTCTGCATAAAATTTACTCTTGATTCTTTTCCCTCTCTCTCTCTCCACATGATTTTGATGCTTGAACTTGTCAATTCTCTCTCGCTTAATGTTAATTATAGACTAATCATAAACTACAATTATTTATCATCATTATCCTTCAGACTAGCCCATAAAAATCATCATAGTCATTTGTACAACATAACAAGTGTAAAAAATTTACTTTTTTCCAGGACCACCCGTTCATTTCTTCATCTTGAATGTCTTCAAAATAGAACATTAATTAAAATTAAATGTCTCCAATTTTCTCCTAATTTTTCTTTTGTTCAAGTAAATAAATATTATTTAAAATGTAAATTGATCCAACTTAATTATTTGATTGCACATTGCACATGCATTCAAAATTGAAATGGATGCATCCGGAAAGGTAAAAAGAAAAGAGATTGTGTGTAAATAATTTGACAGAGCAAATAAATAAAAGTCAAAAGAGTCAAGTCATGTGTTTTATGGGGGAGAAGGGATGAAGTAATAAAGGATTGATTATTTTAAGGGAGAGAGAGACACGACAGCGTACAACATAAATAAAAAATAATTTATGATTGTCGATCATGTACAACAAACTTTGTATAAGTATAACTATTTAAATATAATATACTTATATAATGGACATGGGAGAGGAGAGGGGGGACTTTCCATTTCAGAGCCTGCCGAAATTCAAAATGGAAGATGAAGATGAACAGGTCATTTTTTTCTTTGTTTTGTAGAGATAGTTTTTGATCTTGTGGATCGTGATAATGATATATTAGCTATATTAGGTGATTAGGCTACACTTTTATGCCGAGATGACTCTTTCAAGGCACTCCATGGGTTCTCTAAGCCGTAAGAGTAACGAGTACGAGTACAAGAGGAGTAAGGTCCTGTATACACAAAATATTTTGGTGGTGGTGATGGGAATGGAGATTGGAGGTGAGCATGATGCATATTTTGTTGTATATGAGATCCATAATAAATAAAATGAAAATCCCTACACGGAATAGAGTGTAAAGAAAACAAGAAACTTGTAATATTATAGCCCATTCAGAGCAATTAGTCGCCCTTTACTCCATTCCCTATAAAAAGGGAAGAGACACTCAATTGCCATCATCAATTCTATTAACTGCTTCCTCCCAACAAGTCCACCATCAAAACAATCATCATCTTCATCATGAAATTTGTGAGTTTTATTATCCTTCCCAATTTATCCCCCCATTACTTTTTTGTTTCTCTCTCTTTCCTTTTATTCTATTTGATCAGTGAAATTCGTCTCAAAAAATGAATAGGAGAACCCCGAGTAAACCCCGAGTCGGATCAGTGTTATTTACCTGTAGCTCATTATTTCTTTTGTGTTTAATTAAATTATTTACTACTCTGTGAGACATGGAATGAACGTCCTTTTGACTAGAGGGGACTTTAAGTGAAATTTTAACAGTTTTTTTGTTTTAAATTCAACTATTTTCCGATTTTCGGCTTATTTCCTTGTCCTAAAAAATTAAGCCAATTTTATTAGTACCTATATTACGAGTTTATCAAAGAAATTAATGTGAATTATTTTATACGACGAATGTGGTGGAAAATATATAAAAATATTTACTCTTGTTATTTTTTGAAAGAAAAAATCAAAAGTTTTACATTTTTTTTGAAAAAATGCTTTTCTTCTTTTGTAGCTCCTCTTCCTCGCACTCTTGGGCTTGGCTACTGCCATGCCACAATTGAGATCAAAGGATGCTGACATTCAAAACTTGAGAACTGAATCTGAGGTGAATTTTGATACTTTATTTTTCCAAATTGCTTCTAAATCTGCTACTTAAAGACCGTTAAAAACGGTAGATTTTATCAATTTAAAGAGAATAATTGGAATTTAATCACAATATTAATCTTCCAATGAAAATACACAGAACAACGAAGACGGTAGCTTCAGATGGGCCTATGAAAACAGTGATGGAGCCCGACAAGTGCGTACAAAAATAAATTAATAATTATTTTGACTTGTAGAATTTAAATCAAAATATTTAAATTATATTTTTTTCCATTTACAGGACCAATCAGGATACATCAAGAACCCACAAGAGCCCGATCCAGAACAAAGAATCCAAGTCATCCAAGGAAGTTATTCCTACTACACCCCTGAAGGAATCCCAGTCTCCATCACCTACACTGCTGGTACCAAAAATTTGTCTTTTTATCTGTACTTGTCCATAATAATTGTGCAAGTTACTAAATGTAAAATTAATTTTAATTAAATTTTAATTAATTTTAGATGAGAACGGTTACCAAGCACAAGGTGACGCTATCCCAACCAGTCCACCAATTCCAGAGGCCATCCAAAAGGCATTGGACATTATCTACAGAAATGCTGAAGCTCAAAGAAATAATCCCAATCCCAACCCCAACCGACGATTTTAAATTGCCAAAAAAATTAAAATTAAAATAGTAAATACAAAAATATATATCCACCAAAAAATTACTTTTATACAAACAAATAATATACAAAATCAAAAAATACTGATTATACAAAAACAAATATGAAAATTCGTCTCATAAATGAAATCGAAACTCTTTAAATAATTAAAGAAAAATTTTACACACAAAATGAAATGACCAAAGAAAATGAATAAATTTTTAATTGGATTGTACTAAGTACTTGCATAACATAACATAAAATATTTGGTAACATTTTAATTATGCTCTCTCTCTCACACACTAAAATAAGATTACCTAAATATATAAATACAGCTCTTTATTTTGAATAAAAATCGACCCGTTCATTTCACATACTTGTATATAAAACGTCCTACGTCAAACTGCAGAATTGACGAGTAGGCTAATTAAATACCTTTGAGTGTTTGAGAAAAAATAGCCTACAAGTTACAACCCTTTGTCCCATAACTCGGATTATTATCTGTGAGGACAATTTAAATAATTTTGAGTTTTTAAAAAAATTGATAGAAATCAAAAAATGTTCACAAATACATACAAAAGAAAAATTGGAATTTGAAACTAACTCCAGACTGATTTTCACCATTCTCTAATGACTCTCTGAACTACACAGAGCATTTAAGTCCATGGGCCGAGACTTTTGGGAAAAATTAAACATGATTTGTGTGAATTATACATTGAAACAGTCATGTACAACTACGACACAAAGTGTTTGTCAAGTTTTTCAAAAGCCCCAAGGTTCTCTCTCTTTTTATTGACTTAAATTTTACTTTTTAGTCTCTCTCACAATGAACTTGACAGGTTACAAAAGCAAATAAAAAAAAGGAAATCGATACCATTTCAATTACAAGAGAGCAGGTTGAGTGACAGGGGTGAGACTAAATTTTTAATGAAAAATAAGAAATATATAATAATCCCTATATATATAAAAATATATCCACACACTAGTCCTGACATGAATACTCTCACACTACTTTCATGTATAATTCCTTCTAGAACAGTGAAACACTGTAAACTCTCACATTTAACTTGCTATATCTGTAACAAATATCAGTAATATGTGTATGTATACATACATATAAATACATATATACATACAGTCATTTAATTACTACCATCACATTACCCCAACTGTCATAATACATATAAAACCTTTCACTGGAGAGCGGTCACGAAGTCTCTCAAATAATTTTATGAGAGCCTCATTTCAAATTATTTTAAAAGGGTTTTCTAATTTATTGTACATTTAACTTAGTAGTATTAACTTATCGTTAGTAGTAGAAACTTCCTCAACTAAAGTTAATTATTTATTCTTAATACTCTTAATTGAGTTTCCTTTTGTTGTTATTAAGGTTCAATATTTGAATTGACGTGTTATTGTTCTCACCGTACTTTCATTTAGCCGAGATGGACAGGGTTCAAAAATGAAAATAATTTATTATAATAGGTATTTAGTTAATTGACAGCAACTCCAATAAGTGGCATATAATTATCATGATCAGTTAAAAAAATAGTTAATTAAATACAAGTCCGAATATTGTAGATGACCCTGACAAAGAGAAAAAAAGACGGGTTGCCCATTCAGTTGGAAACAAGAAAATACGGGCATTTGACAACCACCTGCTGAAAAGAGAGAAAAAAAAGAGTTCCATTTTGAGAAGGGATCATGAAACAAAAGTAACTCTAAACTATACTAAACTATAACCATTCACAAGCCTATTAAATTGTATTGATTTAGCATTTAAAATACGTTGAATACACCCAGCTTGTCGTCCCCCTACTTAATTACAGTATTTTTCTCTTTCCTGTCCAATTTAAAATGTGGAAAACAACGAGTCCGGGGAATATGAGCATTGCTAAAAAGGGTCAGAAAATTGCTCAAACGAATATTTCTTTTTTTTATTTTACATGGAGAACCGCTCGTACAAACACATTTTTGAAATAGTCTTCAATCGTAGTGGTCGTAAAAGTTTAATAGTGTAAAAATTCATTAGTGAGTTTAATTTATTGTTGTTTTTTTTGACATTTTATGGTTTTCACTAAATAATTGTGTGTGTTATTTGTCAAATTGTGTTACAAAGTTTTAATTATAAATTAGTCATTAAAAATAATAAAAATGATGCCCACACGCTTACTCAACAATTTTCTTAAAATAAAGCCAACCCATGCCTTGAATAAGACGAGTCGAGCAGTGTCAAATTTTTGGATTAGTGACATGAAAGGATTTCGATTGAAGGAATTTCGAAGAAGAAGAAAAACTGAGAGTAGTTTTAATACTTCTAGTCAAGATGGAGATGGAGAAGAGGAGGAGGAAATAAATGAAAAGGGTCAAAATTACGACAAAGATTTTATGAAATTGACTTGTACTATACTCAAATATTTGTGCCGGCTCAATATTTTACCTTATGTATGGGATGAGAGTAGTCGTCAAATGTTGAATCATCAAACTAAATTTTATTTTTATGTTTGGATCTTCGCAGTCGCCGGTATCAGTTTTGCCAATTTTTCTTTTGTAAGTTTTTATTTTGTTATGCCGGATTTGTAGTACACTTTTTTCATAAAAGATGAATTCAATAAAATTTAAATACTAATAATATATATATATATATATAATTTATTTATATAATTTAATTAACAATTTCAGGTTCTCTTCCGATTCGTCCAATGTCTTTTTGTCAATTTTAGAGCTGTCCAAAAAAATGAATTGAGTAGCATCATTCCCATTTGGTGAATTTACAAAAAAAATTAATTAATTAATTATTCATAATTTTATTAATAAAATCAATTACACAATTTAAGTTATTTTTCGTTTGTTTTAGGTCGGCTCTAGCTTTTCGATCAATGTTGGCTGTGATGACTTACAGTATGTTGCAACACATGGAGGCAGTCTTGTGTTTTACAAATCAAATGATTCGATTTAGAGTAGCAGGTTTGAACTTAACATGAAAACAGAGATTTTTAATTTACATTTAAATATATTTTTGAAAAGAAAACAGAGAAAATTGTAAAATTATTTATTTTATTTTAGACGGGAGACCAGAATTACGACGAGATTTTCCAGCTTGTAAGATAATGGCCACTATCCTAGTGATGAGGAGTTTTCAATTGATGATAACTGGATGTACCAAAGCCGCACGACCCCAATTTATCTATTCATTGTTACCTTTGACCTGGAGGAATTTTTATACGTAAAATAACTGTCAAATGATTTCCAATTTACTGTAGAAGTAGCGTAATTAGTAGCTCTATGGTATTTTCCCAGATGTATCTTACTAAAATCAGTAAATTCAAATAGTAGTTAAATCAGTAATAATAATTATTTACAGGTATTTTATCTACGTCTTTTTCACCATCATGGCGAATCTGACCACTCTAATCCTAATTTATTATGCTGCTTTCCCACTAACAATGGTTAGTTTGGCGTAGATAAAATCATTATTTTTATAGGAAGAATTTTAATCTATATTTTTTGGATATTCAATTCTAGGTTGATACACTGGAAGTAATACTTAAGACCAGGTAAGTATTGAAGAAAATTAAATAAAATGAATTAATAATAATTAATAATTTGTTTTCTGTTAAGGTTTCCTCCTTTCACTCCACCAAGATACAAATTGATGCAATATCGACAGTTACAAATTCTTCTTTTACAATTTCATGCTTGTGTTGGAGCACTGGCAATGAATTATTTAAAAATTTATACTCTCATCATATCCACAACATGTGCATTTGGCTGTGTCCGATTTTATGATGACCTGGACATGAGAATTTATGTGACAATGCCCATTTCTCTCATCTCCCTCATGACCTACGGTTTTGAGTGGTACGGGAGGTCAGGGACAATTCCTTTATTATCTCAAGCAGCTGTCAAACACATGTTTGATAGTCGACACGAAGGAAATAATCGACGATTAGTCTATGAGAATCGCTATTGTATGTATTCCTGTCGCAAATTGGTGAGTTAATTGTAAAAACTGTAATAATAATCTGTAGTTACTTAAATTCCATGAGCCCCTTAAATTTTATGAAATTATTTTTCCTTAGGTCGTGGCCAAAGTCAAAAGACACACATTTCCATCCATCGTCAAATTTGTTTGTCTCCAAACAATTAGAATGCTCATTGTGAGTACTCGTGGAAAGTGAAAAAATATTTTTTTCTGTCCAGCACTTTTGAAAAGTGAAAGGGACTGAAAAATTCATTCTCTCTCCAAACTTGTTCAACCATTGACGTCTTTGGACAGAGCTCTTGTAAAATTACAGGTAAATTTTCAATTATTAATTTTCAATTTATATAATTAACAAGTTTATTAATCATCAAATTATCAAATAATCAAATTAATGTCGTTATTTTTAAAAATTTAGAAAATTCAAGATGAAATGGAATATAATAGTGATCATTCTAACCTTTGAACTTTTGACGGGCATTACAAGTATCGGCTTATTTTGGATTTGGGGTCCAGGTGGTGGGATTGGAAAAGGAATAAAAAAGAAGCATGCAGCTCTTTATGTCCATCCAGTTTATTCAGGGAGAACATATCCAGAATTTGGAGGTCCTCCATGGGGCATTCCAGTGTACAGAGATTATATAGAGCACAATGTCACAAAGATTAAATTTCCTCAAGTTACATATAAAAATGTCTCTTCACCTCCCATGGCTCGGAAAAAACGGTCTGTAATAAAAATGGCTGTCCTTGTTTAATTCAAACTTTAATTTTTTGTTTCGTTTTGTCCAATGAATAAAATTGAGACTTTATTTCAAATTATTTCTAAACATGATTCTCATTTTTACTAATTATGTACTACTCTCTAATCCTACTCTCAAGGTCTTTTAAAAGTGAAATTTTCTGGACCTTTTTAAGTAGAGTAGACTTGACGAGTTAATTACTAAAGAGAAAGTGAAAGGTCTAAACTTTTACTTTCTCTCAAGTTTCAAGTTTCATTCCCATTCTCAATCCCTCAGTCCCTCATTCCATCAAAAAGTGTCACAACAGCAAGACGAAAATGACAGTAAGACACTTGAGGAGAATATTCATAATTTTAATTGTGACATTAAATATCATCATGAGTGAGGAGACTAAATTTAAATCGTATCGTCACTCAAATCAAGACCAACGGTCATCAAGAGTGACCCAGTCAAGATTGGACGAGGAAAAAGAGGAAAGGAAGGCATTTTGGAAAAACTACTGGGATCAAGTAAAATTTGCTCTGAAACCAACCGACTTTAGTTGGCTTCCACCCATCCCAATTTATCCAGACTGGGCCGTCAAAATTGTTCCACTCACTCCGAAATTTGTACATCGCGTCAATAGATTTTGATAAAATTTTCATTTAAAATATTTTATATTTTTTTTTTTTGTACAAAATATTTAATGTCTATACTTGAGAAGAGATTGGAATAAAATGGAGTTAAATTATGGATTCCTCAAATGATCAGTTTTATCATTTAATGTTGATGGGAAGATGACAATCTAATGTCTATTTTTAGTGGACAAAGAGAGAGAGAGAGAGAATGAACTGTCAACAGTGAGGAAAATTTCTAGGAATTCTCATGAATTTTTTAGTAGAGAGAACAAAGACGAGACGACACGAGGGACAATTTTCATGGTTGAAATATAAAAAAAATGAAGAGTGGATTATCATCAAAGTGACAAATAAACTATGGCCCACATTCTCATCATCTTCCTCATATTATTGAACAAAAAACTCATTCAAACTTTGTCCACGAAATATCGACCATCTTTTTTGGACACGCTGCACTTTTTCATGTCCAAGTCCATCAATCAGTACAAAAGTTTATAAAGGCAATTTGCAATCAAAAACTAATTCAATTTTGTCCTTTTTCCTGGCACTAAATTTAATAATTTGTTTGTGTGGAGTAAATTTTGAAATTTATAATTTCAAATTATAAATTCTTAAAAAAATGTACACTAATTGGAAGAGTGAAAAGGAGGTTGAAATGAGAATTCAAGTCTCAACTGTTTTAAATTTAAATAATAATTTAGATTCTAGTCCTAAGCACGTCAAAGTTTTATTTGAAAGTAAAGGAGATTTGGCTGTGGCTTTAAATCCAATTTTAATTTTTGGTAAACTCCTTGGGCTTATTTCAGTCTCTGGAAAATACAAGTACAGGTGACTAATTAATATTTTCATTAATAATTAAGAGAAAGAGAGAGAATTATATAATAAAATTAATCACAATTAAAATAATTTTAAATCCAGATGGAATGTCGTGATAGCACCTTTTCTAAGTCTCATCATCATCGTAGAATTAGTCCATTTTTTTATAACCTCTGAAACGAGAAAAACGCCCCTTGATCTGGCTAGTTCTCTTGGAATTCTACTTTTTTATTTGGCTGGAATTGTTGTGTAGGTCAATTAACGATAATTTAAATTTAAAAGTTCTAAATCAAATTATGTTTTCAACAGATATGCGTACCTGTACAGAAATTTGAGTGTACTAGAAAATCTTTTTGTACAATGGAAAGGACTCAAATTACATGAAAATCATCGTAAAGATATTTATTTATACCGAGATGTCAACTCTATTGCCTTTTTAATATTATTTTCAGCCATTTTTGAGAATGTTATTTTTCATCTCAAATTATGTTCTTCTAATTTTAATTCCATTGACATTTCTAATGGTAAAATTTCACAGTAAAATTTATACTTTGAGCCTCACATTTTAATCTAAAACTCTTTTTTTAGGAACTGAAAAGCAACAATTATTCAACACTGATAATTTCCTCCATTGTTCCTATCGAAAAATGTATCCATCATGGAATCTCCTCATTCCTTACAGTGACGTCCTTTCAATTTTACTCATCATTTCTAATAAAATGGCTCTCTATGCTTGGAATTATATTGACGTTCTCATAATTGTATGTTTACCATTATGCACTATATAATTAATAATGTCAGTTTTATTTTTAAAATTCAAATTTTAATTTCATAGGTTCTTAGCCGAGCTCTTTATTTTTTATTTGAAGACTTGGCACACGAACGACCTGGTACACCATTTTATAATTATACTAACTGTCATTTTAAAATTATTTGTAAAATAAAATGAAGAATGTCCCACTCTCTCTCTCTAGCTAGCCCATCACTTTGGAAATTTAAATTACGTTCAGAGTTTAATGAATTACTTCAAATGCTGGATGCAGTCGAAGAATTTTTATCGTAAGCTTGTACATGAAAAAATATTTTTGAAATATTAATCCATCATTCAATGTATTAATTTTTTAGGCCACTCATCTTTACAAGCTACACAATAAATACTTACAGTTTGTGTATGCAGGTAATCATAAACTTCAACACTATTCTATTTAGTTTCAGTAAAAATTTCTTCGAGAATTTATTACGTGTTAATGATACAAAATTGTCATTATTGTACACAACAATTAAAATTAATTTAATATCAACAGTTAAATTTGTGGTTAACTCCGTCCAAAAATGTTCACTGGCTTGACAGTGTCTACTCAATATGGTCGTCCTTACATTTAGTCCTCCGAGGTTAACTCTCAGAAATTTCATTTTAAATTAATTAACATTAATAATAATTAACAAGTACAATTTTTACAACAACAATTTTTATAACAGTTCTTCTAGTCTCACTTGCCGCTGCAAGAGTTCACGACTCTGCAGGCAAGGTTCAAAAACTGACGCAACTTTGTCCAACACAATCGTATACACTTGAAGTACCTAGATAATTTAAATTTAACTCACAATTTGATGAATATTTCTTTTGACTAATATTATTTTTAATTTTCCTAGCTGGTTCGCCTGGAAGAATTGATGGCCACCACAAAAATTGGTTTATCAGGACTGGGTTGTTTTATCATTACCAAGCATTTTATTCTCTCCATCATCAGTGTAATTTTCACTTTTGAAGTTGTTTTACTACAATCTGTTGATACTAGTGGTCAAAAATGTAAAAATTGACGGTTCATATTAAATTTTGAATAAAGTTGACAATTCCCTTCATTTATTTGAAATATTTCCAGTTGAGCTACTTGGGTAATAATTACATACATTAGAATTATTTTTGCTCGAGTTATTGTTATTTGAACTACTTCGTTGATCATTCATCTCAGGGAAGATTGAGCTTAGATTAAAATTGAGAACAGATGAAGTCCCATGTTGTTGTTGTTGCTGCTGCTGATGGTGAGGATGATGATGGGACGATATTGTTGCATTACTATCTGTTGGAACCCCTTGGCTTTGCTGATGAGAATTATTCCCATGATTGATATGTTGTTGTTGCTGTTGAAGATTGTGGCCCGATCCAGTGGAAGATGGTCCAGGATTTGTATGCTCATGGTCAAAATGAACAAAATGTCCAGCTGGATTCATAGTCATGGTATTCGTGTAATGATGATGGGAATGAGAATGATGGGGAAAATTTGCATAATTTCCATAGTCTGGTTGAACTTGAGCTTGGTAAGGAACAAAAGGCTGCCCATGAGTTGACATGGATTGAACATGAGCATGTCCAGTAGAAGAAGAAGAGGATGTACCCAAATGGAAGTCATTCCATGAGGTTGACGCTGAACTTGGTTTTCGTATTAAACCCTCAACACAGTAATTATTGTTATTATTATTTCCTGAACTACTATGATTATTCGTATTCCCGACTAATTTACTGACAGAGAATGGATTTGGAATAGAAGATGAGGTGGAGGAGGATGTTGAGGAATTTTCTCCTGTTTTTCTATTACATGACGGTACTTGTGGTAGTGGATCCGTCATCCAATTGACTGGTCGAGAGGATGGAACACTTTGTAAATTATTCACAGAATTCGGTGGCTGAGAGTGTGACTGTCCTTGTTGTTGTTGATGAGAATGTGAATGTTGACTACTGCTATTATTATTGTTGTGTGAATTTTGATAAACTTGTTGTTGTGACTGATTTTGAACCGTTTTCTTGGATGATGGACCTTGAGTCAATTGATTTTGAACCGTTGGTAAATGTTGTTGTTGACTTTGACTAGTACTACTACTACCATAAACAGAATTATTATGGGTGTCAATCAAACTAGTCATAACAGAATCATTCTTATTATTATTATTATTCAGTGTAGTTGGGGTTGTTGAAGGGTAGCCCCGAGGAGAACATTGTGGGGCACTAAAATAATTGTACGGGGTCGTCGTCCCTTTATGAGTTGAAGATTGAGATGACCGATGAGTCGACGAAGATGTTAGAGTATTTTTTTGTGTATGCTGTAAAGATGGAGTTATGACTGGTGGAGGAAGCGGAAGTGGGGGAGGAGGAACAATCGGTACTGAAGAATTTATTGGGGGAGGTGCAATCGTATGAGCTTGCATAAAATCAAAATTTTGTACGGGAACATCAGGTAAATAAAATGGCTGATGTCTTGAGGAACCACTCTTACTGTGATGATGACCAATAGAAAATTGAGTATGACTTGCTGGTGGTTGTGGTAATATATTTTCGTAAAAATTATTATTTCCCATGACAAAGTTAGTGGAGGATGGAGGGGGAGGAGGAGGTGGTGGAGGAAAGTCGAGGGCCAAAGATGATTGCATAGAATTTTGATTACTTGAAATCAAAGAATTATTTTGTGATTGTGACTGTGTTCGTTGATAATTCCTTTTGGAATTGGAATTGCTAGAACTTGTAGATCGTGAACAATTCTGTATATTTTGATTACCAGTTGGTTTTGTACTTCCACTGCGTCCACGACTTACTGATGATGGGGTTGACTTTTCTACTTGAACATATTGAAGCTCACGTTGTCCAATAGTACTAGTACTTGTATTTGGAAATTGTGATGAGTAAGGGGAATGTAAAGGCATTGAACTTGTGGTTTTGGTGGGTCGAGATGTTGATGACGTTGAACTTGAAGAAAATGAGGAAGGAGTTTTTCCAGTCGAATTATTATTATTATTACGCTCTCCTTGAGATCTACTACTACTACGTGAATTTTGGGACTTTGAAGTGTGTTGAGATTTGGGTTGATGACTAGAATTATTCGAACTGGCATTAGAGTTTGGAGTTAAATTTACATTTAAACTTGTCGTGCTATGAAGAACATTGTGTTGTGAATAACTTTGATGATGATTATTAGAAGTAGACGACTGCTGTACATGATGTTGATGATGATGAAAGTCTGTTGAAGTTGGGACAGAAAGTGGTCGAAAGAGATCCAATTGTTGTTGTTGTTGATGATTTTTGTGATATTCTGTTGCTGAAGTCATTGAACTTCCACCATACATGGACAGAGGTGGTATAGAAGACTCAACGGGTTGAACCATTTGAGCATTTTGACTATTATTATTACTACCAATATTGAAATTATGACTGCTGTGGCTTTGTGATTGACTGTGAAAATTTTGCATGTATGGTTTATAAGTGTGAGTGTTCACATTTTGAAGTGGTTGCTGATTTGGTTCAGAGTTCATACTAGACACCACCACTGAATTAACATGTTGGCTATTTTTCTGTGAAATATTATACACTGAAGAGGTGCACGCTTTATTATTGGTAGATTTAGTAGTAGTAGTAGTAGTATTAGGAATTGATGAGTCAAAAACAGATCTGAAAAGTTGATGATGATTTTGTTTATTTTGATGGTCGACATTATTATTATTATTTGAGATTGAATTTGTTGAATGACGAATTGATGATGACTGTGAAAAATTGTTCATACTTGTATCTGTAGTATTCTTTGCATTTGTATTATTTGTTATACTTGCCATGGAATAAGATGGATATTCATAGGGTGTCCAGTTTCCAATTTCTAGCTCTTTTCGATGCCTCTGATTACTTCCATTATTGTTGTTACTGGTAAGATGACTATTTAAACTACAAAGATTGCTTGTTGGGGTCTTGTTTGGACACGAAAGACTTGAATTTACATGTGTCAAATTATTCATAAAAGAGGAAGAGAAAATAGGAAAATTGCTATCCAAATCTGTAATTCTTTCTCCATTTGGAGGATCTGTAAGGGTGAGTAGTTGATTTCGATCCACATCAGTGAATCCTTGTGAATTATTTTTTAAGGATGAATTTGAATGATTCTCCATATTCTTATTTCCTGATGAGACTACTTGTGTTGTGATGGCTGTCGTAATAGTTGATTTAGAAGCAGGAAGTTGAAAACTAAATGGGTTAATATTTTCAGAGTTTTCTGTATTACTTGTCCTTCTCTTGGAAGTTGGGGGTATCATGGCTAAACAAGTTGATGTTGTTTTCAATGTATCTGTGTCAGAGGAAGTATTTGCGAGTGATAATAAATTAGACGTAGTGATGTAGGAATTTGTGTTATTACAGTTAGTATGACTACTAATTAAAGCAACACTATTGGGTGCGGAGGCAGTTACTGGAATAGAATTCCTATTGAATTCATCAGTCTCAGGTAGCATGGAGTCAATGTAGAAATTTGATGATTTGACACTAGTAAAGTTAGTCGGATTTTTGTGTACTTGCTGTTGTGTATTTTGAGTAGCTTCACTTGAACTTATAATACTGTCACGAGGAAGTAGTGGAAACATTGACAAAAACATTTGAGTTGGTGATATTGGAGACTTTGGACTATTTACATCAGTCTCTCCCCAATCTCCACTCAATTCCATTAATTCTGCTTCTTCAGGTTGATCAATTAAACCGATACTTCTTGCAATACATTCACTTATTTTTTCATTGCTCACACTACCAACTTCTTCTGACTGTGTTGAAATCCCAACACTAGATAAAGTGTCTTCATTATTTCGATTAGCTTGTAATTGTCTCTGACTTGAAACTTGTGGTCCTTCCATTAAATTATCAACAATTTCTTGTAGTGAATTAGAATCCGAGTTGGTCATATCAATCTCATTAGCAGCAACTGGATGAGCTATGGGTCCTGGTTGAGGCTCAATAGAACTTTCCTCATCAACAGTATCTGGATTATTCTCTGTCCCAGTCATAGATGGATTCTCATTCAAAAATTTATCCTCAACATTAAGTGATGTGGCTTCCGATAGTGGCTCACATCGTTCTACAAGATAATCCTTTACAGGTGAACTTTCTATGAAATTTGGCTTTAATTCATCAACGTTATTTTCCACAGGGGTCATGATTGAAACTGAAGAAAGTTCAGGTTGAACTGCTTCATTTTCAATTGTGGGTATTAATGCCTCATCTGCTTTACTCTGATCATCAGGACAAGAAGGAGATGAAGTACTTTCAGTCGTTGCTGTTGTTGGTTTGATTGAATGAATCACATTCAGTATTATTTTATCACTTTGATGTTGGTTTTCAATTGGAGTACCATTAACCTTGGCATCGATTGCTTCAACCCTCTGTTCCTCTTCTTGTGCAGTAGTAAAATTATTTTGATTGGATGTTTTCAACTCTTTAGATTCAATTAATACTTTCTCCACATCCCTCTCATTTTCTGAGATGGTAACAGTCTCTATGTTGCAACTACTATTTTCAGTCTCTAGCTGATCATTAGCTATTGAATTCTCTTCGGCTAAATCAATTTCAGAAGTCAGGCCCGTACTTTTTGGAATATTTTTGATGTGAATAGTTTCATCAGAGTCGTTGGAATTAGCCAGAGTTGCTTCTTCTTGAGGTTCATATACCAAAGTCAATGATTCTGATACTGGGGTAGACTGTACAATTTCATTAGAACTTGAAGCAGACTGTGGAGATGACTCAGTTGTAGATGATTCAGTCGACACAATAGAAATTGAAATTAAATCTTGCATTTGTGATGCTTCACTTTCTATTGTAGTGCTATTCGTAGTTTCACTTGTTGAATTTTTTCTTCGTCGTCGGCGTTTTTTCTTGACCACTGGAATTGGTTGTGTCACTCTCACAATAGGAAGTTTGGGTAAGGGTGCTAAACAAATCAAAAATAATATTACAGAAAACAATGATAAATTATTTTTAGTATTTTAATTAGAAGCAAAAAATTATCACATAGTAAAAGTACCTTCATTGCCCGTTGACTTGTCTCTAGTTATTGAATTATTTGGTTTTGGCAAAATTCGATGTGGAGGAATAGTAATGCGAGTTGTGAGGGGGACCATTGTCGAAATAGGAGTTAGCGAGTGTGGAGTTAAAAATATTGTAGTTGTTGGAGTATTTTGAATTGTAAATGTCACTGGTTTTAATGTAATTGAATTTTGAATTGATGGAGAGGATTCTGATGAGATTTGTAATGGTAAAGAAACAGGAATGGAAGTTGTTGTGGATGGAGTACTAAGTTGGTCTGAAATTTCTTTATCTCCGTCTACTATTGAAGTAATTGAACAACCATTGGTTTCTCGGAGTGGTGCACTTGTCATAGTCCCATTAATATTATTTCCCACGTCCGACTGGCTAGTAGAGGATTCTATAAATTATAAATTGACAATAAAAACAGAATTAAGTGTATGTCTAACATTATAAACTGTGACTGTACAAGGAAATTGTTTGTAGGTAACCTTTTTCATTTTCTTTGGTCGTTTCAATATCTTCAGTATTAGTTGACTGTCGTTTATCTTGAGGTTCACCGTCATCAGCTACTAATTTGTCAGACCACTTTAATTTTCTTTTCCCTAGTAGTTTAAGACAAGGACCAGCTGGAATGCTGATATTTGCCTGATTCAATAGCACGGTTAGCTGCCTCACCCTCAAAATTAACTTATTTACTTCATCCTGTAGTTCTTGAATTAATTTACCTGTGAAATTCACAAAACAAATTCATAGTATTATGAGAGAATCTCCTATGCTAATGCCTTTAAAACATAAAACTATTTCTTTTACTTTTCTCATCAGCCTGCGTTTGCTGAGTAATGATCCTAGAATTTGACAGTCGAAGTTCTTTCAAAAACAAACAAAACAAAGGTTCAAGTTTATTATTTGTCAGCAAGTATAATTTCATTATTACTAAACACGCAAAGAAAAAAGGAAAGCAAAGCAGGACAAACTTGCCAGAATATCAATTTTAAAATGTAACTCTTAAACTTTATTATTTTTTATACCTTTTATGAACTGGGTTGCTCTGTCTAGAATTTCTTGTTGTGGAATAATTTTTGCAGGGTCATAATGGGGAAGAAGTTGTCCTGTTTAACAAATTGTTTGTTGCAGTTTATTTATATCATGTTTACATAATTGTAGTTACATAAAGGAATTGTATTAAAATAAAATTCACCTAGTCCTTGAAATGCTTCTTTTAGCCGATCTCTTCTCCTCTTTTCCCATAATTTCCCCTTCCCATTATCCCGATCTTTCATATTTATCTAAAAGTAAACAAGACAAAAAAACCAAATAGTCTCCTCTTCAAATGACTTACTGTGTATGGTTAACTATAGACAATTAAAACAATCTTAAATGTACACTTACTTGCACTGACGTCAAACAGTTGTCCCTTTGTCCTCAACTTTATTTATCCATGTGACATTCTACCAAAATGTTGTACCACAACTTTTTACAATTTTTTTTTTGTAAATTTTTTTTGGCATCTCAAACTTCGCTCCTTTGAAGAACAATAATTTGAGAGTCTAGACATCGTTGAAAAATAAATTTACTGACCTTTAATTTTGTAAGCAAAAAGAAATAGTTTGTGACCTCTCATTGTGTTCATTCAGTATTAATTATGTTGACAAATGCAGCAATTGCCAAAAACAAACTTTTGGATGCAAAAATTGAAAAGACGAAACAATTATTTTATCAAGAATTAGAACGCAAAAAGTAAGTCAATTTTGTAAATAAAAATAACAATTTTGTCAAAAGTTTATTGTAGTTATATAAGTACTTACACTAAATGTAAATTATTAACTTTTGCAGGAGGAACATTCGACGACAATGGCTCAACATCAACTCAATTGTAAATTCTCATTGCCTGCAAACATTGTAAGTAATATTTAAACAGTTTGCAGGAAACAATAAAAAGAATTTGGATCCTTAATTGGAATTTAGAAACTAACACATATTTTTCATTCTTTGACAGACCATACAGATCAATGTTGAAGCATGTTGGCGATTTGACGGAAGAAAGACGATTGACTTTCTCTCAAAATAATTTTACTGACCATAATGTGACAAATGTTGAAGACCCTTCCGATTCTTCTCGTGTTCACATCTGTCTAGAAGACGACCGAAATCATGTACTTACTAATTGTAAATTCTACACGTTTTTTTTGTATACTTGTGGTCAGTACATTTATAATTTTGGTGACTATTATTCTTTATAGAGTGACGAAGATGATGAGTATTCAAGCTTACCTGATTCAAGACGAGTTGGATCATCTGACTGATGACAAGATTTTTATTTTTCCTTTTTTTTTCGTCGATTATCGTACCTTGTTTCACTGTGATAGAAACGATACATAATATTATATTTAATATACGACAGTTATTAATTTTTAATCTCAGTATGACATTGTATCGCCATAATATGTACAAGTCAGCATAAACATAGTATGTGTTGATAGTATCAACTCGATACTATACCTAAGTCTATTTTTGTCGCTACCACACGAATTTCATGAGTTACCTTCTATATATTTTATTAATGTTTTTGACTCTTGTAAATACTTTATTCCTTCAGCCAGAGTAAACTTTTTATGCACCAAATGAGCCATTTGAGTCTTTGAAGTGTGGACAGAATAAATATAGTCAACAATTATTTATTTTGACATGTAATAATTTTTTTCATTTTGAGAAGACCTTAACTTTTATTCCCCAAAAAAGATTCATGAGATCTGAAACAAAGGTATACATGATACACTCACGTTTTGGAATTAGATGTTGAATCTATACTAGGATCTGAAAATGTCCATATTATTTCATTGTCTTTTAAGAAGTCTGATAAAAATTGTTTGTCTTCTTCTTCTTCTAATTGCACAACATTGTGCCCACCGTATATTTTATATAAAATAGCCAATCCCCGTTCTCTCAAAAAGAAAATTTGTAATATTTTAATCCCGTGTTTGATAATTTTGTGATTAAAATTAAATCACGAGACTCACTATGCAAAAATTTAACTTGAAACTAATTCACAATTAGTGCGGCTCAAATTAATTAAAATTCTACCCGTTGTTGAATCTTTCTTCTGATCTCCTCAGGGGCATGTCTTGATACACGATTCGATTTCAATGCGTAGAATTTCTTTAGTCCATCCAAAAAGACGACTATGTCAGTCGGACTTACGGGAAGTGAAGGGTCTCTCACGTTTAGATTGGAATGGTTCTTCACCAAAAAGTATGAAATTTCTAACTTCTGCAAATAAAAAAAGCAATCCAATAATTAACAAAATTAATCTTGTACTTCAATTAATTTTCTTACCGGAACTTTACTATCAATTTGGTCCATTTCTAAGGGTTCCTTAGGGGTTCCTAAGAATAAAAACAAATTCTAAGATCCAGGAGGCCAAGTCAATTCGTTAGCATTGAGGCACAGACTAGACTACCTGTCCCTTTGTAGTCTATGGCATTGAGGGGCTCTTGCTAAATGACGTCACACTGTTTTTGGGCTTTTACCCACTCCTGTCACAAAATGACCCACCCTCTAAAAAGTGTGTCTTTGAAATCACTGTACTTTTTATGACAAAACTTTAGAAAAATACAAATTAAAATGACTTTATTCCACACAATTGTGTTTGATTAATCAGTCCCACAAACATAAATTATATTCACATAGTTTTTTTTAAGTATATATTTTTTAGAAAAAGTCTTTCAATGAAAAATATGCACAGCCACTGAATTTCAAGTTGATTTTAGAAGAACCGAGAAATGTCTGGTATGACCCCCCATGTGTCTGGACCTCTATTTTCCGGATAGTCTTACATTTGTAGACAATAAGCGTGACCTCCCCATATTTCGTAAGCATCAAGATTTAAAATGTTTCGTCTGTAAATTGAATGATTGTTAATAGCCAGTTAAAGTTATGACATGCTAAATATGCTACTAATTTTAGAAAATTCAAAATGTACCGTTTTCTGGAATGGGCTTTCTCCTTTTGTGGTCTATCAATCCAGTTGACCTGAGGGGCATCAATCTGGGAAGTAGCCACAGCTGTGTCTAAATTCTCCATGAAAAGTTTCAAGTCTCCATAAGGAAGAATACTTGTATACTGTTTGACTGTATTAATATGTCCACAATTTCTTCTCCATCGATCTTGTACACTTGCCAACATGAACAATTTTTGCATTTCAACTTTATAGTAGTCTCGTTGACTCACCCTGACATCAAAAAATCGGTTACAAGTATTAAAAACATAATTGACAATTTTCCACATGGCCTCAACAATGACATCAAATTTTTCATCCACAAAGTGTTGGTCATCCTTCAAAGTTGGGGTGATCTTCGTAAAGCTATGAATTGAATTATATTTTTTATAATAGTCCACCTTGGCTGGACATCCCTGCCATCCAAAATTGAGTTCCCTTGCATTCAATTTACATTGACCCAAAGCGTAAATCAAGTCCTTGGCAAAATTAGTATTCTCAGACCCCTCATCATCCTTGACGACGTCATGATAGAGATAAAAGAAGTATTTAAAAATTTGATCCAAAAATTGATGAGAGACCACTTTGTTCACAATGTAACTTTTAAATGTTTCCAAAGTTGACTCTAAAATCTTCAATTGGGGAGAGTCGGACTCATAACCTAAAATTTGTCCATGATGTAGTCTCGTAAAATATTCAGCCAATTGAACATTCTCCTCCACCAAATTTTTACAAGAGTCAGCTTGTCTTGAAACTCTTTGTAAATTATCAGACTCCTCCAATTCCATCATTGGCAAGTTTAAATTTGGTCTCTCAAGATTTGTTTCCGGTGTCGTAATACAACTCTTTGGAATACTACACTCTTTCTTAATGTCTACATAAAAATATTAAATTTAATTATTCACAATATTAATATTTAGCATTTTATATTAATTGTCTTACATTTTGAATAGTGATAAATTTTACTCCGATCCGTCAATAGAATCTTAGTTGTCACTTCCTCGCATTCACTACCAACTCTGTGAGTCACTGTATAAAAAATGGAGACAAAATATTATTGTTGTTATTTAACTATCTATGAATGAAAAAAATTGACTAATTAAATTTACCATTAAAGTCAAAGTCATCCTGGACTGGAGGATCAAAATCAGTGATATAGACTCCAGAATGAAATTTTAATTTTTTCTCCACACAAAGATTTCCAATTTGAATGTCAGACTGATTAGTGAGTTCAATTTGAGGGGAGGGGGCTCCAACATAAAATATTTGTTCACGTGACAAAACTTCTCGAACGGGTGGAGCTTCCTTGTCTAAAATATTTTTGACACGGTATCGTCTCTGGAGAAATAAATCAAGTCGATTGGTCTCAGCTTCGTATGGAATTATCGTCACCGTCTCATCAAAAGGACGATTGGGGAGGGTCAGAGGAAGAAATAAATTGTAGTCACTAAATTTTGTCATGTCATACTCCAAACATTTGTACTTGTAATTTCGTATTATCCCATCAAATTGACTATCTGAATCAGAACTTTTGTGAAGAAATCTAAAAGTACAAATATTTATGTCATATTTTAAAATTAAAATTCAATTAATTAAAATATCTTTAATTTATATATTAATTTTATAGACTTACACTCCATGAGCACACATACAATTGGGTAAATTTTTGAAAGAAGATTTCAAAAGAATTCCTCCTGGACATTGATCCATTCCAACAACATAAATTTTACCTTCATGACAAAATTTTAGTTCAGCCACTTGATCATCTCCCTCACACTCCACCAAATTAATCAACACCACCACCTCCAATAAAATTAAGTCTCTCAACTAAAAATAAAAATTAAAAAAAAATTATTTTTAAAAATTCACACCAATAAATAACTAATTAAAGTACTGATAATTATAACTTACAACGACTTTCATAATCCTAACTGTTCAATTAATTGAAATATAAAATTATGAAATAATTTTTGATCAAAATAAAGCAAGAAAAATCAAGGTCAGTATTTAATTTACCATCCTCGTCTATAACGCTAGTAAATAAAAAATTAATTTAATTAGTCTACATAAAGCGGAACAGAGTTTCATGATTGAGGTTAGTCATTTATAAATTGTCATGAATGACAAGAGTCGATTGAATAATATTAGTCAATTCATTGTGAGTTAATGTTAGTTTGACTCAGGCTCATTTCAATGCACATTTTATTTAAATTATGAACAGGTAGAGAGAAGGGAGATGTATTCACAATTAAAAAACTTTTGATCAATTAAATATCAATATAAATTCATTTTCCTGTCTCTCGTGTTTGCTTTTGGTCCCCTTCCTTTTACAGTTACTCATCCTCGTCCACGTCCACCATAATCAAAATAAAATATTTAAAGTTAAACGTAATTTGGGTAACCAAATATGATGGGAATTAAATTATTCAAGGTCAAACATTTTTCATTCACTACCTGGTACAATTTAAATTTTACGTCAAGAACGTAAATGAGAGTTGTAGGGAAAAAAAAGTTGAATAAAGCACCCAAAATTTTCTTACATTATTTTTTAAATTAAATGCACAATTTTCTTTTCATCTTCATCTACATTCAACACTACAGTAAAATGATCTCTATGCGTAAACAGTACACAGAGAGAATCAGTTAATTGTGCAACCGTTGTTTTTTTAATATTATTATGTACCTTATGTAAAATACTTAATGTACAATATAATCTTGCACTTGTGTCTCTGACAACGTCGTCACTGACGACTCATCAGTCTTTGTCTGTGGATTTAATAGGACGACGTCATTTTATTGCCTACATTTTCAAGTTCTTTTCCCAAATAAAATACAATATATAACACATTTTTCTACTTTGATCAAGTAACCTTCATAAACTTGTGCAATTAGTTAGAGATCCCTTCTGATAAACTAATTTTAACTTATTTCCTCAAAAGGTGAGTACAAGTAAACTTGTAAAATATTGAACTGGACTCGGAAATATATTTACATAATATATATGTACGACTATAAAATATAGTGGTCAAGTTTTAAGACGCACAAGGGACTCTTGAGTGGTAAAATATTGGATAATCGTGTTGGCAATTTGCCGAGTAAGTTAAAGATAAAAAATTAATCTGTAATTTAATATGACAATTTTAATTTGCCAGTAAACTTAACCCGGAACAAGTCTTTGGTTTTCATATTTGACCCCGCCATGTCATGTATGTCAACTTTGTCCAAAAATTAAAATACAGCTCTTTAAATTCATCTTTAACTTTAATGACACAATTGGTCGTTGACTAATGACTTTTTACCGGAAGAGGATAAACGAGAGAATGAAAATTTATTAAATTCCCAAGTCAATTTAGAACAAGAGAGACAATTAAAAGAAGATTTTCAGTCTGAAATTCAGACGCATCTCTCCTTTCTTACAATTAAATTTACTTTGTTTGTCAACAATGGAGACTTTCCAGTCTTGAGAATTTTATTTGTTTACATTTCTATAGATGTACATTTACCTCAATCCATTTCAATACAAGATAAATTTTCTCCTTAGAACAAAGTCCTTGTGGAAGTTTCAAATAAATTAAAAAAATAAAATAATTAATTAATGTCCTAAATGAAATATCATAATTCATAATTATAAGCAAACCACAATTTTGCACTCTTTATCCAACTCATGTTCCATTCAACACTCAATTTTTTACAAGTTAAAAATTTGCATGTGTAAACGACTCATCTTCTTTGTTACTTATACTCCACTCAAATAAATATTACGATAAACTAACTGCAAATCGACTTTTTTTGGAGGAGTGTTGAGTGTAAGATTAAAGTCGTTTTCCTTGAAATGTAATCAACTTTAAATCCTCCAAATTCTATCTGTACTTACTAGTATATGTACCACCCTCTGTACTGTATGCATGCATCCAATTTACATTTTTAATTAGTAATCCCAATTAATAATATAAAGTGAAAAATAATCACTAAATACCTTACCACATGTAAAATAAAAATTTCCCTCTAATGAAACAATGACACAAAATACTAGTAAACTAATCAATAGAAATAAAATCATTTTAACAAGGAGATGATGATGAGAAGTGGATTTTGGACTTGACACATTTGAGGAGTAAAGGTAAAAATATTAAAATAAAATATTGTTATTCATGTCATGTAATAAGTATATTCACATTCAAACAAAAAAAAATATATAAAAAAAGATAAAAGATGTACAAAATACCTTGAATTTATTTTTTCGACATTCTCTCTCTCCCCATTCTTCATTTTTTTTTCTCTCTCTCTCTCTTCTATTTACTACGTTTATTCAACTTGTAAATTTACAGTATATTGCACTTAATTTGCATCCTGACTCATGGAATGGAGTCCTGACTGCACTTTCTATGTCGCTCAAATAAAAATACTTTTTTTGTTTAGACAATTCATAATACAAAACTCTCAACTCAAAATCTTTTGTCCACAGTAAGAAAAAAAAGAAGGGGATGGACCATGAAGAACTCTACGGGGAAGGCTATACTTTGTTTTAAATCTGATCATAAATTATTTCAATATGCATCATAATTACAGTTACATAATTCTATGTATACACATACATTACTTGTGCCTAATACGTAGAAAAAAAATAAAAGGCCATTTTTATTCACTATTTTGAGACAAGATGTTATAATGAGAGAGAATATAAATAATCTGCTAACAAGATTATTATGTATTTTTACCCTTCATCAAATCAAAATGATCTGTCACACATCATTATCTCTCTCTCTCCTCCATTATGCTTGTTAAACTTACATTTATTTTCAATGGTCTGACTACAGTCAAAGAAACATTTAAAGATTAATCATCATCATCAATAACAACAACAAGAATCATTTCTTTTGAAAAGAGAACTCATGAAGAAATTCCCTTTTTGTTAAGAAAAGACCAAAGGCAAATTATATTCAAGTGTACTTAAATAAGTATTAAGAAAGAGGAAAAGGGGGGGGGGCTAGATTATTTAACTATAGCTAAATAGGTCTAATTTTTTTTTTTTAAAAAAATGAGAATCTCGTGTCAAAGTCAAAGAAATAATAAAAACAAGAATTTCATATCAACAAAGACGGAGATGTGATGTATGGATGACGGAAAACTTTTATTTTTTTCTTGACAACGTGTGTGGAGGTAAGTAACAAAAATGCCGTCGTCTCTTTCTGGCAATTATGTCAGTGGCACTGACGACTCGTCAGTGCCATTGTCATCGCGAATGCCCCCCTCAAATAATTTTTACACGAGGAATGCACATGGAGGAGTTACAAGGAATAACATGATGTGCGTGTGTGTAGTGTTATAATATTTTGTATAGTTTGTCTTACTTATATTTAAGTACTACTCAACAATGTAATTTTTGTGCATAGTAAAATAATGAATATATAATTATTATATTTATATACTGTGGAGATTTTTACATGGGAAACTTGTTCAATAAAAATAAAATCATCATAGATTATGCTAATTTGAGTGAGCGTGTAAAACTAGATAAGGACCACTATATTATTATTATTACATATTCTATCCCCTCCCCTCTCTGTTAATTTTTTAAAAAATTTCTATACTACTTCATTCATCTACATACACACCTGCAGTCTTGTGGCCTTTCTCATCTTGACTCCAAACAATTTTTGTAAACGTGTACTCTCTCTCTCTTTGTATTTTTGGGGCTATACATATAGTTTATTCATTTACTATAAAAGCAAGATGAAGATGAGCAAGAAACTATCATTTCAAGAAAAAGGTAACCAACAAGTAAAACATTCCTCGTTTTGGTACAATCCAATTAATAAAATAAAAATATTTGTCATCATGAAATTCGTAAGTTTTTCCCTTTCTTCTTAAATAGAATTTGCAAGTCTCATATTTAACAGGGAAAAAAATTCATTTATTGTGTCTTCCTCATTTAACTTTAAAAAAAATTGAAATGATCTTATCTACAGTTTCTAATTACCTGCTTAATCGGCTTGGCCGTTGCAGCCCCACAACAAAAGAGAACCGAACCGGAAGTGACTCTTCTGAGAAGTGAAGCTGAGGTACAATTTTGAAAAATTTGTACTTTTTACTACTACTACTATATAGTGTGATTAGAATGTGATGGTTATAAAAAATTTAATTTATTGTACAAATTATATTGAAAATTGAAAATACATAGAATGGGGGAGATGGAAATTTCAAGTGGGCATATGAGACCAGTGACGGATCTAAACAGGTAAATCTATTTCTTTTTGTCTACACAAACACAGAAACAGAAATAGTGTGTTGATCAAAATTGTTCGTTATTTATAAAAATAGGACCAACGAGGTTACGTCAAGAATCCCAATGAACCCGATCCAGAGCAGAGGTAAAGATTAAGATTTTACTGACGACAAGATTGTTGACACAAGAAATATAATTTTAATTGCAACTAACAAATTATTTTATTGTGTAGAATCCAAGTGATTGAAGGGTCATACTCACATATTAGTCCTGAAGGAGAAAATATTGCCATTACCTACACTGCAGGTATTTTTTAAGGTTTAATTTGTGGAGACTGGAGTGACTGGACAAATCAGATATAATTTAATTTTGATTATATTTGATTAGATGAAAAGGGATACGTAGCACAAGGATCCGCCATCCCCACCAGTCCACCCATTCCAGAAGGCATCCTTAAGGTTTTGGAGATCATTAAACATAATGCAGATGCACAAGTCAGAGCAAAAAAGGCTGCCCAACAATTTTAAATAAAATAAACCATAACTTGTGTCTTTGATCAACTAGTATTCTACAAAATATTAGTGACAACTATTATTGGAAAAATGTTCAAAATTTTGTAAATTGAGAGTCAAATAAATGTACCTTTTTAGTGTATCGTAATATTATGTAAAAAAAATAAACGGAAGGTGAATATGTAGTCTAATATCATAAATTTTGTGAAAACGTTTTTTATAACCTGTCCTAATCATGCTCACGTACTTAATTTAACTGTGCTTTTCTTCTTTTACTTCATATTATCCCATTTCAATAATTATGGCATTCAACAATGTGACTCATGGAAAGAACTGAAAGAAAAAAGACGGGAGAAACATTTAATTTACCTGACTGAGTTTTATTAACGATAAACAACTCTGAATAACAAGAGGTGACTACAGTATCATACTAAACAGACGGCTTTTGTTGTAAAAGTATTTTACAAATTTACTGACAATAGTGAAAGTTCTCCTAGACGCTATCATTTAGAAAATTGAATATCCTTAATTTTAAAATCTAAATTAAATCAGATTCATTGCGTCATAAAATAAATGTTTCACAGGAAAAACTACAACAACACTAATGTAATAATGTATTAGAACATAAAGGGTAGTAATAATTTTCATGAAATTAATTAACTTAAGCCGTCTGCATTAAATAATAATATATTTGCTAGAACCATTTTTATGATGACTTCACCATGATGGCTTCTCTGGTGGTATTGCTCTGCCGTAAAGTTGACTTTTGTCTCGATATTTTGATGCCCTCTCGTCCTCCAATGAATTCAAATACCAGCCAAAATAAACAGGAAATGGTATTAGAAGGAAAAGGTGCCAGTCTGTAGTAATGCCCAGAAAATTTACTCCCAAAAAGTTTTTTCCTTTTCCTGCAGGCCCACCACCCAATCGTCCCAATCCTAACCCATAACGCCAATACATGATGTCTTCTTTAGTTTGAAAATTCGGTCAACAATTTTTTTATGTTTTCTTGACTGGATTTGTGCGTGCTTCTTCCTTAGCTGCCTGTCTAGCTAGTTCAATCTTATCTGTAAAAAACAATGAAATGAACATATACTACTCACACACAATAATAGTGAAAGGATACGAATTGTTAAACAATGGACAAATTATTATTTTCTGTCAATCAAATTTCTTTTTCTTACATTTTCTGGTACGATTCCAATCACCATAAATACAACCAAAGACAAATGTGTAGCAAAGGGCAGTAGGCCAATATCTATAAAGTGGTATTTTTGGCTTTACAGCAGCAGCGACGGCCTGTGGACTGATTGTTGCTTCAGGTGGAGAAGGCATAAAACCTTCCTTGTTTAAATTGGAAAATAAATATTTTATTTTCCAACTTTTCAAAAAAAAAAATCCCAAAATTCTCAGATTCAAGAGTAAGCGGGCTCCTCTCTGAGCTCTCTCAATGAGAAATTTTTCATTGAGTAAAAATGCAGAGATTTCCGAATTTCCATCACAATTAGCCAAATGCCATTTAAATTAATCTAAAAGATGGTAATACATGCTCAAAACAAGACAAGTTAAATGAAATTGCATATCTTTAGCCATGTGTACTGTCCGTAATACTGTGGGTCGTTGTAACGAGTAAGTTAAATACTCAAATGAGTAAAATGCAAATCTCAAACGTTGTTTGTGATTAAAAGTTAAAATATTTTCTGTCTTCTTCTCTAGTCCTCAGTTGGCTTGTTGCTCTCCCACACTCAACATCACTTGACACGGTTGTCTCTTCTGGTCATATTATCACATTTCGATTTTTTACCCGCAGATCAGTTTTTATTTTTGGTAAGTACATAATTTTAGCAGTTTTGAAATTTCAGTTTTTTGATTAGTACTTTAAGAAAGATTACAGAGAAAATGATTTTTATTTCTTTTTTATATATTTTAATGAATCGTTTTTCTTTCTTTTTTTTTGCTGTGTATTAAATATAGATAATTGTGACCACGATGGAGAATATGGACCTTGGATTTGGATTTACAAATTGGGGGTCAACTGTACCTACCTCATGGGGAGGTTGGGACAGGAGTCATTTTAATTTACGTATGGGATCAGGTCAATCTGTGGACGACCTGGGCAGTATTTGTGGGTCAAATTTCTCTTCCCCTACAACATCACCACTTCCATCGCCTACGGACAGTGTCTCATCTGAATCTCTTGCATCCGACTTGTTTTCACGGAGCAACGAGATGACTTCAAGTGTTTGGGAAGAAGAGGATATTGCCAAGACTAATTACGACTGGAATTCCCACTATGACTCTTTTGACTATGGACATGACATGAAGGACGACCAACAAGATGAGGAGGAGGACTTCACAGACAATCGGGACCCAAGTCGGCATTATTTGACAGCCCGCAGGAAGCCAGCAAGTGGACCACAACGTGTCCAGAAATTCCCTTCATCATCATCAACATTTGGATATTCCTTTAAGCCTCCACAACCCCGAAGATCTTGTCCTGGTAAGATTTTGATTTTGTACATTGATTGAATAAATCTGAATGGTATGAAGTTATTTATACTGATGAATAATTTCCAATTCATATCATTATGAATAACAATTAACAATACAAAATGTGTTTCATTTTATTTTCATAGCTCCAAAACGGGACAAAACTGGCGATGTAAAGAGGAGTCAGACTTATCAGTTAGATAGTTGGGGAGAGGAGCCAACTTTTGATGCAGATGAAGGAGTTCGAAGTCGCGCAGCGAAAAGTTTGCGTACGAGATTTTTCTAATTAAGTAAGTATGCTAGTTACTGTTAATATTCAGTGACTATATTATGATTAATTATCTTTTCGACACTGTTTCATTTGTATGAATCGCCTCTTTTTTGCTGAATCTATAATATAAAAGACTTTATCTTCATATAGGCTATATTTTATGTAATATTTTTATCGGTTGCATATGTTTAACAAAATGATTATCATTTGGTTAATTCATTCACCCTTTTTATTTGTTTTAAGTAAACCAGAGAATTTATGTAAAATGTTTGTTAACGTTTTTCTTATCTTTGTTCAAATTTCTTTTTTATGACTTTAATTACTATTTTTAACTGATTATTATTATATATAACTATTTTTAACTGACTATTATTATATATAACTATTTTTAACTGACTATTATTATATATAACTATTTTTAACTGAGTTATTATATTTCCAAAACTGACACAATTTACACTCAATTTGAAACTGGATTGTAATCAATCTACATATTCCTGTGATTTTGATAATTTTTTGCTCTACTATATTATACAATGTTAAAGTTTCTTTGCATATGTGGAAAAATCCAATGTTTTATAATCTTCTCTATCAACTAATGTATGCAAGAATTCTTCTTTAAAATATTATTTTTTATCAAACTTATGAGTCATTCTATGAATAATTGTAAACATAATTGTAATATATCTGAAATGTTCCATTAATATAATATTTACCTTGAAGACCGAGAGCAAAAACTATTAATTGTAAGTCTTCAACCAGTCTTTGATTGACTCAGTCGCACGATTTTACTGTTTTTGTCCTCGTAAAAATAATAATTGTATAAAAGTTAAACCATTTAAATAATAAAGTTATTCTCCAGTATCACAGGGACAGATTATACTGGAAAATTTAATTAATTTTTCTTTTTATTTGAATCCATTAAAATCCATCCATCCTATAAAATTACGATTTGTAATTGTAAGTAATTAAAATTAAATGAATCTCAATGAATGTCCGAAAAGAGATCACAATTCTACAATCGACTTACAAGTGCATACTAGCCTTCTCACCCACTCAAAATGAGTGTAATGTCTCAATAATTAAAATAAAATAATGAATATTTTTGTGACAGTTCTTGATGAAATGAAAAGGGATTGAAAATGTCACTTGAGGGAAACTAAAAGTTTAGACTCTTCACTTTCTCTTACTAAAATATACACTTCAACTGGTCCAGAGAAAATAAATTAGACTTTGATGAGACAGTCATAAATCTAATGGTTGGACATGAATGCAGTGCATGTACATTTTTACACTTACTAAGATACTGAAAAATTTGAATACAAAGATTATAGAACAGAATTAATTTGCTAAGAAACGTTTATTACGCAGTTTCACCAATTATCAGTTTTGTTAATTATTAATAACATTACATAGTTTATAGAAAAATCGAACGGTTGTGCTCTAACATGTAATACATAATAAAATATTGTGTGTTTAAATTTATGGGAGTCTACGATGTAGATTCCACTTAAATCTGAATAATAACTAATGATATGTAATGTTATTTGTGCGGAATATTCATAGGAACTAAATTGGGAAGTACTGGGAGAACATCTCGAGTATTACATACCTATATATTTATATATATTTTTAGGAAACTATAATAATACCAACCTAAACAAATGGGAAGTCGTTGTGGTTTCCTTCTTTTTTTGCGACAGAGGCATTCGTGACCCGGTTAGTAATTTTAAAATATAAAGCATAAGTTTGAGGCATGGTTACTAGTACGAAGATTGAAATATATCACAAATCTTTCACAAGGATCAAGAGCACTTGCATGACTATTTCTTTGAACAGTCGTATAAATTCTGTAAAAAGATTGACAAGGGGTCATTTTTTTGTCATCATCGGGTTTTCTTTCGTAAAAACTCAATATAACGTCCAAATCTTGTGCCCATGAGAAAACCACGAGATCCTACAAAATAATATATCAAATCATGTAAGCCAAGGTAAACTAATTACACGAGAGACACAATAAAACAGAATAACTAACTGCGACTATTGGATGACTCAGCCTCAGCATCCATGTTTACTTTTGGATTATCATGCTCTCGAGCAGCTATAATTGCTTTCATTTCCTGATAAATAAATGAAGTGTATAAATAGATTAAATACATGTAGTAATGCTTATTTTTAAAAAGTAAACAAAAAAAATCTAGAAAGATTACCTCAAGACTATCTGGGAAAAGTTCTGCAAAAATTGAATCTTTTACATTGAAGTCGTATGACTGACGAGCAAACGCCCGCTTTTCCTCGTCTGTTGTGTCTATTGAACCTAATGTGGCAGTTGCTTCCAACTATGAAAAAAATCAAACAAATTAACATTTGACCTTAAATTGACAAAATAAACTATTTCCCCAAATTACCATGAAAGACAAGAGTCCAGTCAAAATAGTAGATACAGTCCATGATGGATTCCAAGTATCTGGATGATAATCTGACATTGATAGGCACAATCGGAAATTTGTCTTGAACCTTGAATCAATCAATTTTATTATTAATTAATTATTAAAATTAAAATAAAAAAATTAAAATAAAATTAAAATTTATTCACAGTTGATTAAGTTGATTTTATAAATTAAAAATTTGACAATATACCTGCCCGATGGTGTAATCATGATGATACTAGGAGGACGAAAAGGAAAGTCAGGAGGAAACTAAAGATAAATGGAAATTTAGTGTAAAATTTGCTAAAATTAATACTATTTACAATGCCACTGGTATTTAGAATTTAATCTTGTTTACTTTTAATTTTCCATGATAAATTCCTCCAGCGTACACAGAATCTTCGGGACCATGAACTAGGTAATGCCTGTAAAATAACAAATAAAATTTTAATTTAAATCCTATCAAATATTTATTTTTACAAATTACGCTTCACATTTTTCATTTAGCTTTAGCACATTTACCATTCGAGCATATTTGCTGGGAGAGGCTCAGCAAGTATATAGGGAACAGGGTCCCTTTTTAACTTCATGTAGTCCTTCTTGAGTCTTGAAAGGGCTAAGGATCTTGACATTTTGTCCCAGAGGTCAGAACACAAATTCAAAATAATAATATTTTTGAAAAAGTTAAACTTTTGGCAAAGTTGAAAGACTCTTTAGGTATATTCATGTCCAATTTTCTATCTCACTGCTAGCGTAATAATTTAAAATAGTATGTGAACAAATATAATTTAAATAATAAATAAGTGACTTTCTTTCAGTGTCAGTGTAAGGGTCAAGTATTTAATTTTTTGCTGTTAAAAAAGTGCAAATTTTTTTTTGACTAAGAATTTGAAAAATGAACCAAAATTTCTATTTCTATGTCTCTTTGAATTCGATGCAGAATTATTTTCTTTGTTGGACAGTTGCGTCTCTATTGCGACTTGCGACCCAAACGTTCGGAGTTCGGAGGTCATCTGAGTTCCTCCTTGAAGAAGAAAGTCACTTCAAGTTACATGAGGACAAGGGTCACGTCACAAAAGAAAAAAGAGGGATCATGTTTAATGTATTAATTTTATTTAGTCTTTGGATTTTATTGAAAAATATTACACAATCTTTTTTTCTTTTTTAAGTATTTTTATAGACGATCAACAGGAAGTTCATAATTAAACATGTCCTAATTAAATTTGTAATTTAATTACTATTTTTTCACATTACGATTAGCCAAGTCACAATTTTGTCTCAAGTACAATTATTCTTGCCAATCTAATTTAGAATCGTCAAAAAATCACATAGTAATTTATATTTAACAATAAATGGGAGGTAATAATTTTTTAAAATGTACTATGTAGTTAACACTAAGTACATTAAATTTGATATTGAAACTAAAGAGGAGTAAAAAACAAGGGGGGGGGGCATGCAAAAAATAATAATAATCAGCAAGGCTTTTTGTGAAAATCCTCAACATTTCAATATAAAAAAATATTAAGTAAGAAAACAGTTCATTCAAGAAGAAACATTATAATAGTTCCAATGGCTAATTGTATTTATACAAAGCTCACAAGCATTATCTACAGAACAAAGGGGGGGGGGAGGAATAAGGTGGATGGTTAATTAATTATATTACACATATAAATGAGTGGGGGGGGGATACTGAGAGAATTAAAAAATTGGTTTACACACTGCAATGTATAATTATTAATTAGCTTCAACACTAATTGATTGATTATAATTATGGTGATCTTGACAAGTTAATGAGGACGAGGTGATGGGACTTGATGACTCTGAACCCTGTGCATTATCCTCGGTAAGCCTCTTGTTGCTTTTGTTTCTCAGCATTTGCATAGATAATTTGAAGTGCTTTCTGAGAAGTTACACACAAAAACACAAGGGTCAATAGAAAATGTCAATTTAAATAATTTACCTGAAATTAATTAAATTTTGAAATTTGATCACTTACCTGGATAGCCTCTGGGATTGGTGGGGGAGTTGGAAGATGATCTAGAAAAATATTTAAAAAGTTCATAAAATGATCAACACTGGAAAAAGTCCTTCTCTCTACAAAATTACTCACCTCCGGTTGGTTGGAAACTGAAAATAATGAAAAAAATTAATTAATATCACTGATTAAAATTAATTGGAATGATTTTATAATAATTTTTTTTTTATTTTTACCCATTTTCATCAGCAATGTAAGTGACTCGGATAAGTTGACCTTCGGGAGAATAATATTGGTAACTTCCCTGGACAGCTTGAGCCTCAGCCTCAGTTCCTGGATTTTTGAGGTAACCCTGTTCCTGTGCACTGATTCCATTGGCAGTTTCGTAATTGTAATTGTAGCTCCCGTCCCCATTGTTGACATTTTCATAACGTAAAATTTCAATAGGAGGTTGTCTTTGTTGTTGTTGATATTGCTGTTGTTGTGGTTGTTGTTGATATTGCTGTTGTTGTTGGTATTGTTGTTGCTGTTGTTGGCCTCTGTAGTTATTTTGTGGTCTGGCTAGAGCTGCTGACACGAGGGTCAGGATGATCATCTAATTAAAATTGAGAAGATGAAGACACAATTTTCAAAAAAAATTCACTTCACTTAATTTCTTCTCTACAAATGTAATAATGGATACTCTAAAATTAAAATTAAAAATTCCAAATTGACGATTAAAGTAAATTTTTCAAAAAAATCCTTACATATTTCAACATGATGAAAAGGAGGGATCCAAAAAATCCAAAAAAAAGAGAGAACACTCACAATAAAAAAACAAAAAAACTGAAAAACAATTTAGAGGTGGACACTAGTTGACTTGGAGGTTGATGAAAGAATTCTGAGTTGAAATGTTCAATTTAGTCGGCTTTTATATCAAGACAATGAGGGGGAATTCATTTTGTTCCATAGTTCACACACAATAACAATACAAGAGAGAGAGACAAGCATTCAGGATAGAGATTCCCATCCACATTCACAAATTACAATTAAGAGAGAGGTGTACATACATACTTGGTACTATAATGTTTTTTTAACACGAGGCACCCTTCTCCATTCACAAATCATTTCATTTTTCATTACATCAAAAAAGTAACATTTCAGTTAAGACAGGGATGGCTTCCTTCATCATTTTACTAGGTACTCAACCCTCTTTTAACTCTTTTCTTACCTTCAAAAGACACGAGAGACTATGGACTAGTACAGTACTCTTCTTTTCAAATGGCTACAACTTTTTATCTAATTATCTCATTCTCCTCTTCTCCATTTACTCCTAAAGCGTCTTTAATGATGGTCATCTCATGAGGGGTTGTGGATTTTTGGGAGAGTAAATCCAAAAAAATCATCAGTTCATCACTGATGATGAGCTCATACACTGCCATAATTTACAATTGTCATAATATTCAATATTATTATTTTATTACAAAACAACAATATTACAATTGTTGTCTTTTCAAAGACTAATCTGATTCATGAAACAAGATTAAGGGTACAGAGTTAAATGATGGATAATGAAATTTGGAGATAAATATAGGTCTTTACCATTTTTTTATAGCTCCTGCATGACAGAATAAAACATAAAAAAAGTTTTTTTTAACTTGGTTTATTTACTCAGATTATCATGATTTTTGTGCTCTGATTTAAAGTAACAATTTTTTTTATTCTCTTCTATTGCAATATTGTATTTAATACAAAAGATGATCATGTTATTTTCTTGTTCTTAGCCTTGCCAAAAATGAACAAAGGTTAGGTATTTACAATTGTTTAATTGAATTTGACTTTAAATGTATTTATGTATTCTTTGGCCTTTTTTTGGCTCATCTTCTTTTACTCTTGAAAGTTATCAAAGTATTGTTGTTTTATTATTGACAAACAATTTAATGGTAATGATTTTATTTCATTGTTCTTGAGACATTTGTATTATTGAGCATTCGGCATGTAAAATATTATTTTAAATTAAACAATATTTAGTTTGGATTTGTTATACATATTTGTCTTTATAAATTTGGTTAAATAGTTCATGGGAAGTTTTCAGTGTACAAAAAAATGACAAGAATTATTAGTAACTTTTATTCACAAAAAAGTATAATTGAGAGCTACTTCAACAAACTTGTATAATAATTTCGACGAATTCCATAGTTTTCACAGGTGAGTGTCATACAGAACATCCCATGACAATCAATCAAAAAAGGTAAAATTGCTCTAGTTCATGTGTGATCAAGATATTTCTTCATTTTTAATGCATTCGTTCAAAAGGAATGAAGAGGACAGACGAGGAGAGAGAGAGAATTTAAAGATGCGAAATAAAGATGATAATGAAGAAGAAGGAGATTGTACTTACATATCATTATATGCACACACAAGAACTGCAATTTGTAAAGTTTACACTTTGCACGGCTCATCAGTTACTCCATAACATGTTATAGAAAAGTAAGAGTCTTTACTTTTGATTTTTTTACATCACAACAACAATAAATAATGAATAATGACACATCAATTGCTATTTGCTTACATTATTACTGAACAAGACTAAAGAAAACAACTCATCATTGTGATCCAAAACTGTACAATATTATTATTTTTGATTATCCAACCATGCAAAGAGAATTGATCGATCTGACCAGTGCGTAATGTCAATCAAGCTAATTATTGTCATGAATGCTTATGAGGATGAATAATACTCTTATTAAATCAAATAAGATGCATAATATTACTTTGTAGTTGTAGTCATTCTAACTTGATTAAATAACATACTTAATATTTGTACAATTCATCATAATTTTTTCTTTGTGATGTGCAAGTGATTTTCAGCGCTGACTTTGAAAATTTCTCAAAAATTTCATCATTTCACAGTCACTGACAATAAAAACACAAATTAACTATTTACTTGATTAGGGGAATGTAAAATTTAAACGTGATCTAGGAATTTATGGTTTTAAAATGACTACAGAAAAAAAATGAAATCGTTAATCAGTCAAAAAGCAGTTAATATAATTTTTTTTTCTTCATCTTTGTCAAGGACAAGACATATGCCCTTTTGCCTTGAAAATTTTTATCAGGATGGCAAAATACAAAAGTCGATCGTTAAAATATTTTTCAATCCAAATTGAAATTGAAAGGATATGATTGTTGTATTATATTATGAATAGTGGATCATCTTTCAAGATTTGCAAAATGAGCATTCAAAGATGATATCATTAAACCCTTGTGAGTGTTCAAGTTTTTTTCATCTCTTTTCAATAGTTTTCTTTATAATACAAGTCTTATAAAAAAATAAAGTTATCCTGCTCATCATCAAATCCCATAAACTCTTCTTCTTCTTTTTTTGCATATAAATAATATAACAAGTTGTTTTCTTAATTGGTCGGTATACTTCCTTTGTTTATTATCGATACAAAATGTATCAAAAGATGAGACAAAGATGAGATACTTGTGAACAGGGAAATGGAGTCCTTGTAGATTATAACCCGGAATCGTATATTATATATTTCAACTTGTGTACCTGTCAAAAAGGTAACCCTCAATGAGTTTAATATGCTGTTTTTATACACTATTAACTTTGATCATTCAAATCGGACTAGATATGTGCATGTACATTTAAAATATGAAAGTACATAACCTTATAGGTAAGGTGATATATCCAACTTATATTGGATTTTGTTTTACAATTTAATAGTTTAGTTTTTTTGTGGTCGATATGAATGAAAAGAAGAGTCTTGTTTTGCGTGTAAATGTAATGCAAGAGTACAGAGTGCAATGAAGGATTTGATAATGATAATATAATCAACGTCTTTGTTGTTATTATTTTACTTGTTTGTTGTATGTTGGGAACTGAGAGTACTCCTACAATTTGTACACCTCTGTACATATAATATTACAAACATTAATGGAATGAAGAGGGGGTGGGCTGAGAATAAAAGATTAAAAGCTGATAAAAAAGTCTTCATCTTCACATGAATTAAATACAAGCAATACCATCATCAAGAAAAAAGGGGACCTTTTGTTCTTTGATATTGCATGAATAAAATTATCAAGAAGACCTGCAGAGAACTTCTTTCAACTGAGGACCGGGACGAGAGAGAGAGGGAGAGGGTATTGCAAATAATTACAGGATAAAAAAATGAATCTTATGATTATTTTTATAATTACATACAACATAATAATATAATTAAAGGTGATTTTAAAAAGACTGTTTCTTTGTTGTAAAGTACTGTACAAAGTTTGTACAGTTCATTTGCAAGTATGACTAGAAGGGGAGGGGCTGTTCAATTAAAATAGTGAGGGAAAAAAATTACACAATTTTTGCTCTCCATTAATTTATAAAATGTACCTTAATATCTTTCATATCTCATTTAATCTTCTCTGATCAAGATAATTTGTTCACACTTACCCTCCGATTTTCATCAACCTTCACTCTCGTCACTTCAAGTTTCAACTGAACAAGTGGATTTCATGCAACAAACTTGCATCGCAGTTCACATCTCAAATGATAATATTGAGGATAGAAGGATGAGGACCTCAAAAAATCTTGAACAATAATCGTCACACTCTTAATCGACATATAATAATATTATGTATACATGGACCATGTATTTGAGAGGTAATGTAACAATATATGTATCATACATACAAAAAATAACGTTGAAAAGTTACACGCTTTTCATGTCTTTCATAGTATTTTTATGACGATAATGCGGTGGCTTTTTAACTGTACATACTTTACATATTATATTGTTGCGGTGGATGGGTATTATCATGAATCATGACAGTAATAATGCAACTCAATCCACAGAGCACGATTAGACAACAATACACATATGTGCATCTCTATTATAATATTTTGCCATGATTTACATTTTGTTGTCTTTGTACTTCATACTTGTAGCCACTGTCGAGTCCATGCACAGCACATGCCTCTCAATTCTCATTAATGTTATGATTATTATATAATCCTTTACATTTTCTTACATGAGCCAACAATTTTCCCTTCCCCATCCTCATTCTCTTCCTTTTTACTATCCTTTAACTATAGTTAGTAATCTAAATTTTTCATGCCTTCCATTCAGTCAATAGAGTGCAGATTACTATTGTGTGTAAAACGAATTATAATTTGTGATGTAACTTTTGATGCAATGACAATTATTATGACAAGGTAGTAGTATAGGCAGTAGGCACCCTTCATTTTTTTACTCTTTTTCTTAAAATTAAACAACAGTCAGAATTAGACCACCAGATTAGATTGAATCAAATGAATATTTATGTACAAAGATTCTTTGATGACTTAATTGATTTCTAGCCAAACCCATGTTCAACCTATTGTTCTTTTTATTTCTAAACAAATTTAATGTAAATTACTCTGTGTAACACACAGTTTACCGGTATAGGTATTTAGGGACAATAATAATAAAAAAGAAGGTTTGTTTCCCTCCAATTCAAAAAGTTGAAGCCGACCAAAGTTACCTAGAAAGGGAAATTAAGGAATATTTTGGTGTTATAATAATACTTATCGTTAGTAATATGTACATGAGTATAATGTTATTTATTATACAGAAAAATAAATGTGGTAGAAAGGTTTTGCTCCCGGCTCTAGCTTACCTACTTTTCATGTCACCTTTTCGTTTTCTATTTTGTCTTTTACAAAAGAGACTAAACAATCAGTCATATTATCAACAGTTCTGAATATTTTGTCTCTCTCTCTTGTTATATCCTACACTTACCAAAATTGTAAGCTTCTTTTCATGGGTCATTTTTCCAGCTTAAAAAAAGTCTTTAGTAAATATTTAAATACTAAGGGAAATTATTCTTTTTAGGTAAATTAAACATTAGACATGATGATGGATTATACAGGATGTTACAAAGAGGAAATTTGTTTTTAAAAAACAAGAGACTAACTACCAACTTTTTTGTCACTCTCAATTCAACAATTAACTTGAACTGTTAAAGTTGAATCTTTAAATAATATTATTTTGACTTTTGTACATTTGATTTTCCATTTTCTCCAAAAACTACAGATATTTAGAGACTTTATTATTTATGTGGGATTAGTTTATAGTGGAATGACATAATATTTTTTTATGTCGTCATATAAAAATCACCACATGAAGAATGACAAGACAATGACAAGAAAATTTTTTTGGTACATTTCACAACAAGGAGGTAAAGGACGATTAGTGTCACTCATCATTTTTATCTTGTACCTGGTTTGTCACCCCAAAACATTTTTCTTTGAACAATTTTTGTACTTTTATTTTACAAACTTGTTGGGGGACATGTCACCCTCGTAAGATTTATACACAGCAAAAAAAAACATTTTCTTTTACTTGAAACAAATTAATAGCCACAACTTGTTTGGAACAACTCCTCCCCCTTGTTCTCATATATTATATTAAATATAGTTAAATTTTAATTAATATTCAAATATTTGGGTAAAGGTAAAACTCATTCATTTTAGTTTTTTTCTTTGCATTTACTTAAAGACAAAAAAAACAATTATTCACTTTCAACTTGATTTCTAATTTGTGAATGCTTTTTGGTTATAACCAAATAAGAAAAATTAAAATGATGTTCACTCTTAATTTTAATTAAAACACCAAAGACCCTGAAAATTGTTGCCCGCTACAAAATTTATAGCTCTTTTTTCCATCTCCATCTCCTCTAAAGTTGTAACAGTAAATATTGACCAAAAAATGATAATTTAATACTTTTTTTTTTATTTGATAAGGTTAATTGATTTGAGTTGATTGTCTAGTGGGGGGTCATTAATTTTTGAGGCTTCTGTTAACTTCTGTAGAGAAAAAGATGGGTTTGAGAATTAAATATTTTGAATATTATTATTATTTCACAAAAACGAGTATTTAAATTTCCAATTATCTTGTTAATTAAATTATACGTCGTGTCGTTGTCATCATTTTTATTTTGTCAACCTCCCCGTGTGTACATTAGTTTAGTCATATTATGTAAAATACAAATTAAAATAATAATAATGACTTTGTCTCCATCCCCATTAATCTCGTCGTGTGTCCTTTCCAAAATATTTTTCTCCTTTTGTTTTTTGTCCCCTCCATGTATTTATTTCTAAATTGAGAATAATTAATTACAATTTTAAAATAGAAATTATGTACAAGTTAAAATAATTTTAAATTACCTAGTTGACAATGCAATTATCATTTGTACTTGTACAATTTAACAGACAAGAAAAAAAATGATTGAGCATTATAATTTTGTTGGGGTTGGAGGAGGCCGGAAAAAGGTGGTCAAAAAATAAAAATAGTGAATGTACACACACAGAGAGAGACTAATCCTCTCGCTCTCAGTGAGGATGAGGTCATGAAAAGATGGGACAAGATAAGATGCATATGTAAATGACACTACAAACCACTGACACGACTGGCACTAAATAGTTGAACAATACCCTTCCAGAAAGAGAGGTAGACATTGTACATTAGAGATATGAGCCAATAATGAATTCTAATGATAGACTCAATGCAATTATATGTAGAGTTATAAAATCAACCCCATGTTCTTCCTCAATCTTGTCAGTGTCATTGCACACACCATCAACTTTAACTTTGTTGTGTGACTAGACTTGCATTCAATAATTACTGATGAACAAAATTTCAGTGTCAATTTTCTCATGACGAGTGTGAACTAATGGACACAATTAATTAATTGCTTGTGGGTAGAATTGTACATATAGAGAGATTGATGAATGAATGTAGTTTTACATGAGAATTATTCTCACCATAAAAATGAGGCTCTTTCTTTTTGTATAAACATTAAACAACATTAAATTTTTATTTCCTCACATAAACTTTACAAACACAGAGAGAGAGACATGATGAATCAAGTTTTTTTTCATATTATTATGTACATTTTACATTTAATATTATTCATATTTGAGTTTGATTCCATGAATAAATTAATTCAATCACATTTAAAAAAACAAAAACAAAACAAAGACTTTACAGTCAATTAACGAATGAGCGGACTAAATTGTCGCTCTTTTTGTAGAGAACTTGGAGAGGACTCAAACTAAATGATTTCCTGAAGGATGATAGCCCATAGCATCAGCGACATATCTCACTTCAAATTGTTTCCCTTCTGGAGAAACCCATGAAAATTTTCCTCTCTTGACCATAGCCTTTCCATAACTTGACTCTTTTCCAATGGAGTTGACCATCTCCGTCTCTTCATGATTAATAATTCCATTACTCGTCTCGAATCTATTGAAAATGGTAATAAAAATTAATATTCATTCATTTGAAAATAAAAAATTTAATTTAATTTTTGTAATTGTAATTTACTGATGAGAGGCTGCATGGGGAGCAATCATTTGATCGAATCGGAGAGTATGAGAATTTCCAGAATTTAACGAATAAGATTGGGTGTCCATGGGATGGATAGGATACATGCTAGATGATTTCGAGGGAGAATAGGGTGATAGATTGGAATCGTGAGAAGGCATCCCAGAGGAATAGGATTGTGAAAACGAGGTGGAATGGGGGGTTTCTTGGGTGGTGGATGGTGTGGAGGTGTAGGTTTCGGTTTGGTCTCTTTCGGGCTTTCCAGATGGACGTGAATATGATGTTGAACTTTCTCCCCTGGTTCCTTCGTTCGGTTTGATGGGGGCTTGTGTTGTTGTGGTTGTTGTACTGTATCTTCCGCCATATGACTGTCCTGGTGGTGATGATGGTGATGGTGACGGTCCTCCGTAGTTTTGGGGCGGTGGTGAGGAATATGAACTATATGATGATGAACCGTTTGATTGTCCTTGTGAGTTGTCACTTGGTGATGGTCCTTGACTTCCATATGAGGGGGGACTGGATACGGGCTTGTAATCATTTCCTGAGGGGGCGGGAGAAAGTGGAACATTAGAGGGAGGTGGAACGCTGCTGGATTGACCATAACTTGACGACGGAGGCGCTTGTAGTGGTTGGGAGTAGCTCGGCGGATTCTGTGCGGGTGGAGAATAACTTGATGGACTTGAGGCGGGTTGGGAATAGCTCGGCGGACTCTGAGGTGGCTGGGAATAACTTGATGGACTTGAGGCGGGTTGAGAATAGCTCGGCGGACTCTGAGGTGGTTTGGGGCTTGGAGCCATGTATATAACTGCCGACGCTGAGGGTGGAGAATAGCTTGATCCATATTGTGGATTGGAAGCGGCTGGTCCATAAGAAGTTGGTTTCCAAGGAGACTCAGTGGTTGTGGTTGTGGTGGTTGAGGAATCTCCATAGGAAGATTTCTGTTGTTGTTGTTGTTGAATCTTGGCCATGTAGTCTGGTGGGGCTGGTAGAGTTGTAAATGTGATTTTGGTGACGGTGGTGGCTGGCGGTAATTTGTGAAGTCCATACGGTGGGGATGATGATGATGATGAGAATGATGAGTATTGTGATGATTGTGAGGACGCGGTCGACGGCCGCCCCCCATGTGATGATGATTGTGATTGTGACTGTGAGTAGATTGGGGCTGGAGCCACGGAAACCGTGATGGTAGGAGGTGGGACAGGATGGAATGCTGGGACTGCTGGTTTGTATTGTGATTGTTGTGGTGGTGATGATGGCCGTGCTGGCGTCGCTGGAACTGGATAGTAGACTGGTCCATATTGTTGTTGTTGCTGTTGTTGGGCGGGTATTTCACGTTGGCCACGAAAAAGATACTGCCCCTGGCTCATTGCCACGAGGTAAGTAAAAAGAAGACTCTAAATTAAAATTATTAAATTTATTAATTAGCTTTTTCAATGTCATCTCCCAAATCAATTAAAAACTTGCACTTTTAATTTTAAAAGAACTTACCGTCACAATCTGCATGTTGGATTCCTTGGCAGACACAAAAAATGGAAAAATGTGATTATGAGACGAATTTGTCTCTAATTGAAGTTGGAACAAGCTGAGTTGAAATTGAAAGTGAGACTGACTGGAAGGGATGAGAAGGTGAGCCCTTTAAATAGACGTGTCAATGAAAGTGAAAATTTGACCCAGATTTCTCCATGAAGTAGAAATAGGGACACAAAAATTTGTTCATCTCACCTTACATTTTAATCCCTACCTGTTCTTACCTGTCTCCAATAAAATTGAAAGGGTATATATTATATAAATTGTTTATAAGTAAAGGTGTGTACATTATTTGGTATTTCCAGAATTCTTTTCTCCATTCATTTTCTCTTCTCCAGCTTAAGACCAACAATTCTCCATTCTTTTTTTTGTCATTATCACACAACAATGGACAATTCCCTTCACTTTTCCTTTTCAATCAAGTTTAAATGATTTAAACATGAACTTTAACTCACATTTGTATTTTGTATGAAATTAAAAGTCCTTCCTTCTCATCTTTTTGGTAATGATGACTCGGGGGAGCGACTATAAAGAGATTTTAATTGAAAATTAGTGTACTCACTTCAAAGAGGTTAAAGGTCTTTACTCTCTCAATGCTCAATGTGTAATTTAATACATTTTAACATGTTTTTTTTCTTATAGGTTCTATGCAGTTTCCTTTTTGGATGAATTTTACACGTAACATGGAGATGAAAATCAAAGGCCAAACTTGAACAAGTTTGTGTCATGTGTGATGATGAGAAGGAGAGAGAGAGAGAAGATAATTGAAAGGGATCGAGACTAATGGAGAGTTATCAAATTTACAAATGGGAGCCTAAAGACAGAAAATGATCTGGTAAAATAATAATCTCCATTTACTTTTTTGTTTTATCATTTTTTTAACTTTATTTTTCTGTTATCTCATTCTCATGAATATTTTTAACAAAAAAAAGGAAAAGTAACTGCATCGACAAGAGTTGCATCGTCAATTTGGGGGGATATGCAATTTGTGAACGTGCTCTTGACTTTTTGGACTGTAACTGCAAACTGTAGTACTTATCGTGGAGGTAACCTGCCCATGGGCCAATCTTTTTTTACTTTGATTGCTTCTTAAATGCTCTACAATTTACAGTAAATATTCCTCAAGTGAAAAAAAGGAATTTCTTGAGGTAATGAGTTTGGAAGAAGCTCATATTATTTATTTATATTTTATGCTCTTTTATCCTTTCATCTTAATGATTATGATGATCATCAGTCAATATAAATGGAACATTTAACTTTGAATGTAGTATAGCTGTTTTCATTTTAAAAAATGTTGCATTAGGTAACTTTTTGTAATTATTGACAATTTTAATTATTGTGATGATTATACATACTACTATTAGTAAAATTGACTATAGTTTAAATGGAAGAAAA